>WAAE01026946.1:0-33789 GCA_013400495.1 Nicator chloris | reverse complement strand
TATCCTATATCCTATCCTATTTTTTATCCTATCCTATAGGATCTACTGTCCTTTTTTCCCCCACTGGGACAAAACCAACCAAAGTAGACTGCTAAGAATAAAATAATCTATGTGTGTCACTGGATGCTGAGACTTTCCCCCTGCAAGACAAACGCATGACAAATTGTACTGGGGCAGGCACAGAGCCAGGCTGCAGGCTGTGCTATGACACTGCTGAACCAAACACGTGGGGAAGGAAATCTGGGCACATCTGCACTGAAATAGGGACTCTTCTGAACTTCTGCAAGCAAATAATTAATGCCACAGTATTCAATATGAAGTTCCTGTGTGAGGAAAACTTATATTTATAGATGTTCTATGTATAGATGTACAGATGTAGGACAGAAGGGTTGTATGGAATAGTGGGAATTTCTTCTTCTCAATTAGTTGATATGCAGAGGACCACCACAAGAACAAGAGAGCAGAGAAGAGAGCTTGTTTTTGTCACACCCAACTGGAAAACACAGTATATTTCTGCTAAGAACCTAGTCGGTGTTAAAATCCTATTGGAGAGTTAGAAATGCTGCAGAGATGTCACTTTGATGGCCTCAGCTGAAACATTCATGGTAGAGGAGGTCAGAAGAAAAAGTCTGGATCTGGAGGGCAGACACCTGTTCCTTGAAGGAGGAAGGAAGTTGTGAGGGCTTTGAGCCCTTGAATGGCAGCATTTCCTGATGGAAACTGCACACTGGATCACACGGACAGCTTGTGGCTGCTCAGCCCCCAACAGGAGCACCTCTGGACCCAGCCTCAAGAGCCTCCAAACAGGATCTTCTCTTCTGAGATGAGAGCCTGGAAAAGCACCAGGCAGAGAGAACATACCAGCAAGTTTGCTGTGAACAGTCAAAAAAACTTGATCTCTCCTGGTCCTGTGCAGCTGCATTGGTGTCTGGGGACTGATGAACCCACTGGATGAGAGGAGATGCTCTCCCTGAGGAGATATGAGCAGAGGAGTTGTAACAACTGCATGAATTCCTTGACACCGTGTGCAAATTTCTGTTCAGCGGAGTGACCTGTACCCAGGATGAGTGAAGTGAAGTGAAGTGAAGTGAAGTGAAGTGAAGTGAAGTGAAGTGAAGTGAAGTACAGAACCCAAACGACCATCCCTGAGTATGAGCAAATGACTGCTATAGAACAGCAAATGTATCACCAAAAAGGGCAGGGAGCACTACTGAGAGGTCTGAAGCAAGGAGTATTCAGCACTGTTCCCAGAAAACACAATCTCCAGGAGTCTCCCTGAGCTCATCCTTTCTCTGCTATCAGCAGCTGACAAGGGGACAAGCTATGACATTCAAATGTCATGCTCTTCTTTTTGTCAGTCACTGGCACAAGACAACAAATACTTGAGTCAATTAAATCAGATAGTGAGGAGCCATCTCTGAATCCAGTCAACCCAAAATTCAAAGGAGTTATTCTAAATAGAAGTAGAAGGCAAGCAAAGAGTCACCATCAATAGCAGATTCAGCTGGCTTGGAATCATATGTGGCCAGCCAAGGATGATGTTCCAAAGAAACTGGGGAAAAACAATGTGTTCAGCTAGTTCCCCTTACAAAAATTAAAGTAAAAACATGACATCTCAAAATCCCTGACAAAAGGCTTAGTTTTTCCACAGGGCCTGATGAATGTGAATTTCAAGAAGCTAATGCTGTTGAAAGGAAGAAAATTGGATAATGTAAAATGTGGTGCTGGCAAACATCCTTGTGTGCCTTCTGGTTAGTAAAATAAAGAACACTGATGTTAGCAACAGTGCTAGAAAAAAGTAGATAATTTCCAAACCTGAGCAGCCACAGATGTATACTTTGGTTGTTTTAGATATGGCAATGGAAATAACGATAAAAAAATTTGTCATAGCAAGGTGGGAGGGGACAACCAGAGGAGAAGTGAATGAAGAAGCAGTTTGTTTGATAATGCTTATAAACAGAAATCTTTGTGCAGCTGACATAGCAGAGTACTACAGACGGGCATGAGGGAACTCTGAGGGATATGAAAGGAAAAACAAACACTTATGGAAAATATATCTGAATGTGAGCATAGAGAATATGAGTTACCAGTTATTAGAAAGGAAGGTACTATGTTATCACAATATTTTCTCTCCAGACTCCTTTCAGGTTGACATCTAAGCAAGGGTCACGCCATGAAGAGAAGCAAGGGAGTAAGTGCTGTCAAATTTACATCTAGTAGCGTAAATTAATTTTTATTATTTTAGAAATGTTTTAATTTCCACCACTCCTTCAGTAGCCACAATCTAACAAAGTTTGCCTGACAATATGTTAACTTCTGTTTATATGGATGGTCTTGCAGGAGAGTCATTCTGTAGTCAGGTAACTGGGGAGAATCTTGAAATGTACAGATCTTGTAAGCAAACCGAACCTATGTAAGCATCTATATTCTTAGTGGATAAAAGCTCTTGGCAACCATTAAGCAAAGGGAAGTGTTCTGCCTGTAAACATTGATGAGGCCAGCATTTTTTAATTTCTCACTTCTGAAGAGATCTTTTCCAAAGGACTAAATACATCTCTTGCAAGCAGCAGAATGCAGCTTAAATTGCAGCATTGCAATAAGCATCTATCTAGTCTGGGAAAACAGGTTATGTTTTTAGACTTATTAGCAAAAACTGTATTAATTAACCCATTTTTAAATACTGTTTAGCCTCCTGCAAGAATAATGACAGGAACAAATTTCAAATATTAGTCTTATGAACAGCTAACACATTTTCTAAATGCTTGACCGTAAGGGGAGCTGAATCTTTCTTTAAAACTGATTAGTACATGTTATAAAAATACGGAGGTTTTTAATCTGAAAGACAAAACGGATAAGCCAGGATACAATGAAGGAATAATTCGGAAAATTCCAGGTTTATTTGTGTTTCTCCCTCCTCCCTTCCTTTGGCTGATGGTGGTCTGCAATCCTCTGAGCTCGCATCTCCTGCTGATGCAAATGCAGTGGGGACCGACTCCTCCTGTCCTGGCAGGGAATCAACCTCAAAGGGCTTCTTCAGGTTTGCACCCTGTAGAACTGGCTTTGTCACTGTCAAAAGATGAGTTTACTGGAAGGCAAAATCCCAAATGAAATCAAAGCTAATGCTTGTGATTAAGAAACCTTGGCATAGTGTTTGCAGTGCAGAAGTATAATCAGTACGTCAAACACATCTGGAAGGTGCCTCGGTTTGTCCAGGAGGAGACACTGGAATGTGAATGTGGACTAGGCTGGGCCATTATAAACTTGAAGAATGTAGGTCAGGCACACTGCAAATCTGTTATCACATCTTTTTTCCAGAAACAAGATGAGAACATTTAAAAAATAAAAGACAAACTAATCCTTTGGGTCAATGATCGAGGTTATACCACCGCTGAATTTTGACTACAAGATCAAAGTTCATCATTTACAGTAAATGATCTTTTACTTATGTAGTGAGGTGTTGATCAGCAGTTTCTTATTTTCCTTAATCCTCTCCCTTCTGCGCTGCACCAGAAGAAACTACCTTCTAAAAAAATCTGCTGTTTTCTCTAAGTGTCACATAGGTTGAAAGTAGAGACATGGTGGATTGATCCTGGTCGCTGATGCTGTGACAGTGTCTAGGAATGGACACTCTTAGGTAGAAACTTGTAATGGCATTTCCATGGATTATTTCAATTTTTCATGAGTTTGTGGTTCCTTGAGCAGGACCCTTCCCTTGCAGCCAGGCCCACTCCCAGCAGATTCATGTTCTTTGTTTCCCAGAGCACAGATGGTAATTTTCTTCCTCGTGGTCATCTCTGAAGATGTTAGGCAGATGAGAATGGACCTTTTAGGTATCTTTTGACAATTATATTGCAGTTGTATCATTCTAGCCTGCTTCTTGCTCTCCAGTGGGTATGCCAAGGAATGGGGGATTTAGACAGACTACAGACCTGTGAGACAGAGAGACATTTCACTGATTGTCCCGTTCATGGAACTGCTCCTCAGGTCTCTCATCCCAACCTTGTCAAGCTTGGAGATTCCCTTCAGCGTTACCTCTCTCAGAGCAGAAGCCCTAAGAATGACAAGGCTGGTTCTTGTCCAGCATCCAAGAGATGTGTGAATGACAACAGCCCCTGAGAGATGTCAGTTCTCCAGAACAGATTTTTGAGGCCTAAATCGCCAAAACTCAAGATGTTTTTGCAGACTGAAGGAACCAGTTTCTTCTCAAGCACCAAACAGTAACACCCAAGTGTTCTGAGCCAAGAGGTTCTGTACCCCCAAATTTCTGCAGGCCCCAGAACAGCAGGAATTAGAGGTGTGCAAGCCTAATTCATCATGTTCCCTATCAAAAGCTTGACTTTCTTGTTGTGCAGAAACGTATAATGAGGTGTAATTTGAGTTTACTGAAAATTTTGTGTGCTGATAGCTTTTATCCTGTATTTTTCCTTTTCCTCCCAATGGTAAACATTGCAGTAATAATTATAGCAGCAGAGTGGATATTAGTCTTGACTGCAAAGGTGGATATTAGTCTTTCAAATACTGAAAAATATACCTGAGACATTAGGAAGTAAAAGAGGGTGTAGTCTATTTTAAAAGGCAGTTATCCAGTTCCAGGTGGTTGGAGGGCAAGATCAGAGCATTCATTCATGATGTGGGTGGTCTGGACTGAGAGCTGAACTCTGTGCAAGGGAGTGGACTGCACAGTGGGAGAAAGCAAGCTTGTATTTATTGCTTTTTTACTTTATTCCTTCAAGTAGAAGTTATTAATGGAATATGTGCATAGGGAAAGTTGCTGGTAGAGCTGGCGATGCATGCTTTAAAATTACTAAAGGTATTTAAGACAACCTTGGGACAAAAAACACAGAGGAGAATAATTTCCAAATTAGAAGTAGCTGTGGGGTAAGAACTCAGCTCTGAAAAGATTCTGAACTTTGTAAAATCTGGATCCAAATCTACTGGGCCATGGCAAGCCATATTTCTTGTTTAAAGTCTTTATTTTGCATTCCCAGGGTCCTTCCTGTGCTTGTTTCATTTATAGAGCACAAGGGATTATTTAGGAGGGGCAGGGTAGGCATCTTCCTCTGGTGATGGCATAACAGGACCCCCAATATAAAAGGGGTTTTGGGAGTGCTGCCATGGTATAATTTAGCACAATCAAATTTCTGCCTAAAAACTATGTGTTCCAATCCATTACTCATAGGCAAAATATTCCATAATCATTTTCTGGTTTTACAAGCAAAGTTTTTCAACCACATTTTAATCTGGAAAGCACTTTTCTGTCAAAGAGAGGAAATGCTTTTTTCCCTTTAATTTAAAAAGTAATAATAGTTGTACTTTTGCTCCCCGTGGAACATTTTTACCTGAGTTTGTGATGCACCAGAGATGGGAGCAGGTGCATGACTTCTGCAGCACTGCTGGGAAACCACACCAAAGCCCCTGTGATGATCACTGAAAAAAGACCTATTTTTAGTGGCACCAGTCCCATATATGACAGAACAGAGTTTGGGGCATTATACTTTCAAGGTCACTAAAGACAGCAAATAGAGAAAAAGAAGAAAAAAAATATTCTAGAGCAGCTTGATTGGAGGAAGTGAGTAAGAAAACAACATTTTACATGTAACGTACACCTTCAAAGTCAGCTATAATTAGTCTAAAAGGTTTAACCTACTGAAAGCAAGTTTAAGGTTGGAATTTTGTTTAGAAAAACAGAAAGCAATGCTACCTAAATTTCTTGGAAAAAATATTTTCAATTATATTCTTAATTTTTTAATGAACTATTTCCAAACCAAATTATGGATGGACCAGGGAGCATGTGGAGTCTCCATCCTTGAAGAGACCAGCTCCACACAGCCCCTTGCTCATCTGTCTCTGGGTGGGACAGGGTGGAATGGGAAGGGCAAAAGTGGGAAAACCTGTGTTTTGTGATAAAGACAAATTAACAGGTAAACCAAAAGCTGTGTGTGTTAAGTAGAGGGAAAACAAGGAATTCATTTGCCACTTCCCATGGACAGGCAGGCGTGCAGCCACTGCTGACAAAGCAGGGCTCCATCATACATAACTGTTCCTTGGGAAGGCAAACACCTTGTCCCCTCAGTTCTCCCTTGCTCCTCTTTGCTCCCAGGTTTTATTGTTGGGCACATCACGTGTCCCAGCTGTGTCCCCTCGCAGCTCCCAGTGCCCTGCAGCCACTGCTGGGGCAGCAGGAGAAACAGAAACCCCCAAGGCTGTGGCAGCTCTGCCCAGCCAGAGCTCAAACATGGGGGTGTTATCAACACTGTTTAGGTCACAGATCCAAAAGAGCACCGTGCAAGCTACCACAAAGAAGATTAACTCCATCCCAGCCAATCCAGTATGTTGGTTCTTTTTATGACCACAGTGCTTATCTTCCTCAACTGTCTCCTGATGTCATTTTACATGCAGTCAGCACCACCAGTATTTTATAGTTATTCCAGCGTTTTTGTTCTGCTCAAACAGCTATTCCAAGCCTGTTGTGTCATCTTTTTGCAGTGATTTCTTTCAGAGAATTGGATATACCCAGCAATTCTGCAGTTGTAAAAGCCTGTGCCAAAAGAAACCCCGCAGCCGACTGGCGTCACACGTCACAGCTCCAGCAAGAGGAGCTCTCTGCCACTGGCTCATTGCCACTCTCCATTGCATCCCTACAACCCATGAGTCACTTATCTCGGGTTCAAAAGGTGCCAGTGGGAACTGAAACTGGGTTGAGGGTGCTTCCTTCCAATCTGACCCATCCTGCGGTTCTGTGACTTGGTATGCTAACTAGAAGTTGTATTGCTTAAAAAAAAGAAAAAAGGGAAGGAAAAGAGAAGGCACTCAAGGGAAAACAGAGAAAGGGTAATTGGGACAGACAAGGAAAAAACAAACATTAACAAGAGAGAATATTTAGCTATGGTTTGTAGCAGTGGAAGGCTGTTGGATGCCTGAAGGCAACTGGAACCCCCCAAAGAGAAAACCCCAGTGATTGCAGCTTCCTCCTGTGGTTTATTGCCTGACAGTTAATGTCCTGAATGCATTAGATATTACAGCCTCATCCATCACAAATGTGCTCTAATGGAACCAAGGGTCAAGGGCAAAATGGGTGCTGAAGAGGAGGGATGGCCTAAGAGTGTGTGGAAGGGGGGAGATGGTTATTTCTATTTTAGCTTAGGTTGAAAGGTTGCTATGTGTATGTGTGTGCACAGCTTTGCACAATACAGGATTCCTGGGTTTATGAGCATTATTATAAAGCTCCATGAAAAAATTCTAGATATGCTAGGTAAACACTAAAAGATCATTTTAAACTAACAAAAAAAAAGAAAGGAAAAAAAGATGCTAAAAGGCACAATCCATCCCTCTTGAGAGAATGTTGTAATACTGAGCCACAGAAAGAGAGAACTGAAGCATACAACAGGAGCTTTATCCCAAGCTATTTCCTTTTACGTGGTCAATTCAATTCAGATTTTTAATGTACCTTTCTGACAATCTTGAGAAGACTGTACGTAGAAGAGCTAGCAAGAGACTTTTTGAAATTGGGACTTTATGAGATGTCAGAAATAAATGTGGTGAAGACTTCAGAGATCACTGGGGTCTCCAGCTGAGTCACTGAAAAAGCTGTGAGCAAATACTACGGGAACCACTAAGTCCCCTTGGAGGCTGTGTGTACATTTCTAACTTGCTCTGCATGCAAAAGGAGCTCAAAGAAAAAATTCCATATTTATGAAATCTGAATTCACTTCAGAATATTTTAATAACAATAATAGCTTGATTAAGATCTAAGTGAAAATATGAAGCTCTAAAATGAGTTATTTTAATAGTACATAATTTCCCCTTTTGAAGCTGTGCCTAGAAAGGAGTTGATCCTCATGGACTAAAGAACACAACATGCATAGGAAAGGCCTTTTGAATGGTTATACATTTCTGCAATGTTAATGACACACAAGCAATTGTGCAGGGCCCACCCACACAATGAAGACAGCAAATATCAAACTCTCTCAAACCCAGGTATTGCCAAAACTGAGATTGCCTATACAACTGCTGTTCAGCCCCTTTCCATGCAGGCTTTGGGGTAAGTTCATTAGTTTTATGGATATAAATTATTCTTTTACAGTGGAGTTTGCCACTTAGTCCAGAATTGCCTGTTTGGGGAGCTCAATAGCTGTGAGATATTTAGCCTTCCCAATTTTTCCAGTAACTTACTTATTACCCACCACCTGAAGCCCACACAGAACCTCTGATTCCTGCAGGTGAAGGGAAGCTGCAGGATGGATAATGATCATGCCCCTGAAGAAGGTACCATAATGCACACAAGAGGACTAAATTAGGGATGCTCACAACAACCTCAAGAGGTTTTGACCATTTCAGCACTTCCTAAATACATTTCATCTAATGATCTAGTTTCTGAGTGTTATTTCCTGGGGTTTCTTTGGTCTGCAGACCCAGTCACAAGCCAGCATCAAGAACAGGGCTGAATTCTGATATGCACTGCTATGAATTCTATGTCACACAGAACTGAACAAGCATATTAATAACAGGAGATGATTTACGATGGGGGTTATCCTTTCCACATATACCCTGTGTCAAAGTGATGAAGTAGGAGAAATTGCCAAGCATCACCAGCCCAAATCTCTCTACACACATCCCTTGAGGAGATGTGTGTTCACATAGGTCTGAGCTGACTGCTGTTCCTTAGGTCTGATCTGGGATCACAGCTTCCCAAATGACTTAAGCTGAACCAAAATTTCACAGCCACTGAAAAGGAGAATTTGTTCTCTCCTCCATCCCTTCTCCTCCACCTTCCTGCTTGCACAATGCAGTTTGTATTTCTATACATTTTTGGATTTCAGGCAATGACCTCTGCAAGACGTATGTCATCAGTGGTCTCACAAAAGCTTGTATTTATAGGGATTAATTCCTTGGCTACCTCAGAAGGAAATGATCTAATTACAGACTAATATAGTCGGATCATTATTATGTTAAATGCCCAAGCCTTTTCGTTATAAATCCCCTTTTTATATTTTCTGTAATTTGGTAGTTTTAACTCCATGACCAGATTTCTTTCATCCCATGAGGCTTCTTCAGTCTTTTATTTCATTAAAAAAAATTTTCTGCCAAAACTCATGCTAATTTCCAGGAATACAGCTGAAAAGAAAGATGCTGTTTTCCTGACACTAAATCTTCCATAGGAAAACACTGGCCCACACACAGCTCTGAGTAGGGAGTAGCAATTTAGGGCGCAGGGGGAATTAAGGGATTGCTGTTTGAAAATCAAAAGCAAAAGAGTGATGCAAAAAACTCTGGGAAAACAGTAGTTTGCACATGGTCAGTAGAGACTGTCCAGAACTTTGTAACATCATTTTTCAGAGATGCTGCCTGCAATAAGCACTCTTGACCTCACAATGTTTTCTGTGGCAGGAAGGTTTCCAACCCAAAACCACAAATAATTGTTCCTCCAGATTGGGTTGTAGGTGTATGGAGAAGATTTAAAGTCTCGAGCCCGCTGATAAACCCTGCTGCCATCGGTACAATTACACAATTGAATTTTACTTTAATTTTTAACGTTTGCACTTTTCACAAGCTTAAGAAATTTGGCATAAAACCTCTCCTTTAAAAAAACCTCAACAGTATAAAACCTATGCAAAGTGAGTATTATTATCCCATTATACAGATTTGCATCTGAGATATGTGAAGTTTCAAGCCAGTTGTATCCACCGGCTTTTGGGTATCCAGCCAAGAAGTAAAATTTAATTTTTCACTTTCTTTTAAACTGTTCTGAGCATATGGCTTGACACAGCTGTAGCTGTGTGCTCTCTGACTCCTGCAAACCTGTTTCAGGTCTCAGAGTCAGGCATTCAAAGAATAGGGAATGTACAAGATAAAGACTACCTGTGAAAACCATGGGGGGAAAAAAGTGATCACCCACAGCCCTTATCTGACCTTGCATTACATGGAGGACTGCAGCTAGGATGGGGAAGGGACTTCCTGACCAAGGACTGACATCCCTATAATATCCTTTTAGCACAGTATTTCTACAAAGTTACCCACGGAGATTAAATGATGCAAATACTCATTTCCCAAAAAGTCTTTGGTCAGACCTATTCCAATACCAGCTTGGTCTTTCTGAGATTTCCTCTGGGGTTTTTTTTTGTATGAACAAAAATACTATGAAATTATTAGTATTTCTTATCTTGAAAAAGTATAACCACTGCACAGAAATTAGAGCAGATATTTGTATAGCAAAGATGTTATATAGATACAAAGATAATGATTTCATTAGATCAAGCCTTGATGATCATCAATCGTGAGGTATTATAGAACAAATAATACCTTCCAGTTTGGAAGTCTAGCTACAGAGATCTCTATTACACTGGGAACTTGGGCACTGGAAACAGTTGATGACAACTACATGTAATGTTAATCACACGGTATTAAAAAACAAGCAGAGGAAATAAAGCACAGTATTTTCTTTAAAACTGTTGAGACATTATGACAAACACACTGAACCACTTGTAATTAAGATAAACACAACATCCTCTGAGTGCTGCTGTGCTTACAGCTCTTGCAAATAGCACATATGGTTTGTACTTTTATCGAGTGTGCTTAGACCTTTTTCTCCTAATGAGTGATTCTATGCCTAGTAGTTGGGAGCAAAACAAGGCTAAGTTAAATACACTCTGGCTGTCTTAACTCAGAATTTCCTTGTATTTACGGATTTATATTAAATCCCTATGGTTATTTTAAAATTGTTTTCAGTGTTATTTTATCATTAATCTTATTATAATCCAAAAATCTGACTGCAAATGATTGCTTTGAGGATTGGCAAACACGTTCGTACAGCTTGAAACAATTTATTGAAAACACGTTGCTTACTTAAGAGAACATGCTGTCTTTAAATGCTGTTGGGTAAGAAATGTTCATTTCTTGGATTTCCATTCTATTTATGGACTCTGAAGACAGGAGAAATACATTTTAAAGTGCACCTAAAGATTGCATATGTTTTTAGGATCGCCTTATTTTAAGCTCAAGGGATGTTCTTCGTCCATCAGGCTCGGCAGTGCACAGCACACAAGCCAAGGTAACGCCTTTGCAGAATATTTGTTCTCTTCTCCAAAGGAGAAACATGTAACCAATCCTGCTGTAAACTGGTGAACTATTAATGAGAAGATTTTAGTTTCAGATCAAGGGAACAATCAATTTTAGCCAAATATATTTCTGTGAACATAGTACGTACAAGAAACATTGATTTATGGTAATGCATTTCCTTCTTTTTCACCCCGATATCTCTGACTCCCTATAACACTTCAGTCATTTGTACATTTACACTGTTCCCTAAGATGAAATATCTTGGAACATGAAATATCTTTGCTATTTTATAGCTGGTGAAAAGGAGGTACAGCCTGAGTTACACAGAGCATACCAAGTAGAACAAAACTATGAACCCCCTGAATGGTGAGCCCCAGGGAAATTTCCTCTTTCCTGTGTGTAATGGAAGTTCCAGGGGATGGATCTACTCCCTGGCCATTACAAGCATGACAGCTCCATGCTCTCCCACAGCATGTTGTATACTCTCCTCCCCTCTCTGGGCTCATGGTGGGTATCTTGCCAGCAGGATCTGGGGGGACAGTTGAGGACTTTCCCTGATTACCAGCTAAGGCAGCAAAACAAAAGACTCCGTCCATTCCAGATTTTTTGAAAAATAAATCTTCACTTTCCAGAAAACAGCTTCTTTCAGATGTCATTTTTAATTGAGACCTAATCCTTACTAATTTATATTGCCCTATATGAAGGTTTGGAGACACTTATGTGATTTTCTTGTGCAGCTATAAATCCTGATACTTCTGCCATCTATGCAAGCAGCAAACACAGAGGACCTCTTTCTACTTTCCTGGTCTTCCACTGATCAAGTACCTCATCATCTCCATTTCCCTAGAACACAAAAGCCCAGAGTTTTTCACTATGAATGATTTCTTATCCTTGCCCTACCTTGGGAAGGGGAAGAAAGGTAGGATAGAAAATTCTGTAGTTTTCAGTGTGTGCAAAAATTCCAAGCTTTTAACAGAATTTCAGCCCCCAGAGCATCTTCTAACAGAATGGAAGACATTTATTAATTTTCTTTGGGAAAATTTTGCTACAGCACTTTCAGGTCATACTTTAAAAAAGAAAGTAATATCAATTTCTGTCTATTCATCTACCTGGTTAGATGTGAAGTTCTGCCTGTATATCTGTCTGCACTCAAATTTCATACAGGAACAAATACAAATCCTTTTTTCTGACTGAAGAGAAGAGGGAGCTGGCTCACTCAAAAACTCAGCTAGAATCCCATATTTCTAGCTTGCTTTCCCATTTGGTCCCTTGTTTTAAATTAACAAAGGCAAGATCCAAAAGCCCAGCAGTCCAAGTTGACTCTCCTATATTAATACTTTTTTTTTAATATCCAGCTTTAAATGAGGAGGGTGACATACGTGCTTAGGCATTCAGAACAGCTTCCTTTTAAAATTAAACATAGCTGTCTTATAAAAACTTTGGGAACTTTGGAAACACAATAGATAGAAAGATTCCCCCAACCACAAGTACGCATAGCTTACAATCACAGCCAGACTTCAAAGCTCCTGCCTTTACACCCACACCAGGGTCCTTTTTTACTGCAATTCTTTTCAAAAATAATTAATTGCCTGCTAAGTGGTAAATAAGCAATTTACATTTTCCCCTTTATCCTTCATGGGGCAGCTGACACAAGGTTGAGAGCACACCTACCAGCTTAACCAACAGCAACACAGTTTTGGCAAGGTCCTTCCATCCCAGTTTCCCAGGGATAAGAGGTGTGCGTAACCACTTCTTTCCTGTTTCATTGTAATGCTTGCCATGTTCTACTTAAGATCTGATTCAGCATCTCCTGCCAAGAAACTATTTCTTGCTTAGAGTGATCACAGAGAGTTTAGCCATGTTTTTGTCAGTGCTGTGCCTCCAGAAAGCTGGGATTTTGTACAGAAACCGCACAACCACTGGCAAAAACTGCAGCACGACTTGCACTTCTGTGTCACTCCTGGGTCCCCAGCAGGACCCGAGCTCCTGGACGTTTGTTTGCCTGAGTGCTTGACAATGAAAGTCAGCATTCTGGAGTTTTATTTGCACTCTGCTGGAGTCTCCTTTCCTCTGTCCAGAGCAGCACGTCTCTTTCCAGAGCTCTTGCCAAGGGAGGGGGCCGTGCTGTCCCCGCCTGTCACCAGGCACCGAAGCCACACCAAATTAAACGCTGCGAGTGCCACAGATCAGCATGCAGATTGATCCAGACAGGTAAGAGATTCCTCAAAGACAACACCAGGTTTGTATTTCTGGCTCTTTTTCCTCCCCCTGGACTCTTCTGTCAAACTTCTCACTTGAAAAGGATCCAAAATCTGTCATGGAAGCCTAAGAAAACCTTCAGCCATTTGTTATTTACTCACCTACAACCAGTAAGAGAGAGATTATGGCAACAAGATGATCAAACTTCTAAAGATCTGTGGTCAGGTTTTCACAAACTATGTTTGCAGTATATGTTTGTCTGGTAACATATAATCCAGTCACACAAAATCAACTGATCTCAATTACTACCAAGTAAGTAGAGAGTTTGCTTTCTAATCACCTTGTTAGGTCAGCACTATTCACTGACATACAATTACATTGATACAGGCACTAAAAATAGTTCACCTAGATTCTTCTTTAAGGTCAAGCCTGGAAATTTATGGTAGCTGTTTACATTTCTGTGAGCTTTAGATCTTTGTGGAAAGCCACCAGCCCAGCCCTCCCTCCATCAGCTGTGGAATAAGCCTGAGGAATATGACCTGCTTTGTCAGTAGTCTAAATCAGGATTTGATTTGAGGAGAATCAAAGTGAGTACTTTGATTCTCCTCACATTCCCAGTTTCTGCTTTATGGCTACTGTAATTCAAAACTCCTTTACAAAGCCTACTTGTTGGTATAAATACTTAAATTAAAGAGAAATGGAGCCAATTACATCCTGTTGACTAAAGGTTATTTTAGTCTGCATTAAACACTCCCCCAAATTATTTTATGAAGTGTTTTAAATAAACATATTTTGTAGCTTTTTTAAATTTAACTTATTTTCTTAAGACATTATGGTTTTCTTGGTTTTCTTTTAATACTTCCTGAGTTTTCTGTGTATCAATTATTACGGGCAATTTTCCCAAAGTGTTATGCAAGGTGATTTGGGATTCTGTTCCAGGAACCTTATGTATTTATGTCCATGTATTTAACTATTTTTCTTCTTAATAGTTAATTTCTTCCTTCCTGCCTCTGATCTGAAATACAAGACCTCTTTCTCCTTACCCTGGAAGTCCATGTAAACTTGATCCCCACTCCAAATTTGCAAGATAAGTCTCCATTGCTGTCAGCTTTACTCCTTTCACAGTTACAGTTGTCTTGCTTAGATTATATACTTGGTATACAGTGCATGTATATCAATTTTATGCATTACAGTGAATGTTTATTCTCACCTTTTCTCACAGAAGTCCTAAAAAAGGAAATGATGAGTTTAGAAAGATACCATGCTCAGCAAACAGTTTCTAAAAATGCTCACAGGAGCTTAGATGGGAGATGAGGGTACACATGCAGAATAAAAGCCTGCTATGCTGAAGGGCACACCAGCCCTCCCAGTAGATCCTAGGAAGGGACTGAGCTCCCAAACAAAATGGTTAGGCTTTCCTGGGCAGAATGTAGCAAAGCATTTCAGTCCAGCCACGAGCAACAATCCGAGCGTTTCCACTCCCTAGGTCGTGGTCAGGCAGGCAGAACCAAGCGTTCAAGGAAAGGAAACACCTTAAACAGACTGAAATGCCCCAGTATTTTTGCTGAATAACAAGCACTGCCTGGAGGTCACCATCCTTACTAACAGCTCTGCCTTGGCTTTGGTTACCATATAAAGAATCCCCCAGAGCTCAGTATGGTTTCAGGAACTCACATGCTATATAAACGTGCAGTCTCCTTCCTGAAGCCACATCACCAGGCAGTAGAGATGGGCAGCCCAAAAATAATATTTTGGAAAGAGCACTGCCAGTCCACCCTTCACGTGAACAGCTTTCACATTGGCTTGCCTTGAGGTATTAGAAATTATAAAAAGCCCTCCAAGCAGTCTTTCCCTCCCAGCATTGTTAGCTTGCACTTCTACTAATTCTGGTCTGCTGTGAGTGCTCCATCACTTCCCAGACAGAGTTCTGGTTTCAATTAGTGCATTTAGACATCTTATGCTTGGGCTACAGCTTCTTCTAAATTTGCAGTTTTCTTCTTACACCCATTCAGAACTGGCTATTCTATTTCTTCTACTCACTTTTCTCCCCCAAAAATGTATCTGCTTGGCGAAAAATGTTTCCCTTCCCTGTGTCGATCCTCTTTCGTTTGTTGTTTCCAGGAGGCACAGAGAAGAAATTCCAGAGAAGAAATTATGTTTACTGTTCACAAAAAAAACCCTACAAAACCAGATGCAAAGCCACTGTTTGTCCTCCTCTCCCCAGGGCCTGCAAGCCACCAGACCAAGAAGCCCTTTTCCATCCCTCTGTGTGTAATCACGGAATGTGCCTCCTTGTGCTCCTACTCCAGAGGCAAAGCCTGCCCTAGGTATGCAGACATGCCTGTAGTAGCTCCTGCACACTCATGGGGGAAAGCTGAGGCTCAGGGCACTAGTGAGGCCGTGTGGTACTTTTTGAAAAGGAGGAGAAATGAGGGGTTAGCAAAGAAGCCCTGAGAAACACATTAAACATCAGACCTGGCTGGGTGGGTGAAAATACAGATCAAAGATGAAGGCTGCAGCTTCAGGCAGGTGTCCTGGAACAGGTACATGGAAGAAGGAGTGTGTAGTTAGCAGCTGAACTAAAATAACCCCCAGCTCCACTGGAGCAGAGTGGGAAGAGGACTGTGCAGCTCACAGTCACCTGGGGAAAAGGGAACTGCTGGGACACCAAACGCAAAGCGAGGTAGCAGAGTCACATTAGATAGACAAGTTGTCACCTTTAAGCTGCAGAATTCCCTTACTCTGGAACCATCCAGACAGACCTTCATCCAGCACCATTTTGAACAATAGTACCCAAGTGACCCAGGATGCCAGGCTTTCCCAGAGCACCTCAGACTACCCACAAATGGCCTTTTAATGCTGTATGAGCACCACAAACCCAAGTCCTTTCAAACTAATACTACCGTATTGTGAATCTGGTATATCCTTAATCTTTAAAAAAAACAACCTCAAATCCAAAATACTGTAAGAGGAAGAGGGAGAAAGAGCTTTACTACATGTGAACGCAGATCAAAATAATTTTCTGTGCCTACAGGGGTTTGAGAAAAAAATACAAAACATAACTTTCAATGAGATGTCATTGATGAATGATTTATGGGCTATTTGTGTAGAAGTACTAAGCACTTAGCCTCATCTTGATAAATCAGTTCAAATTCCACTGGCGCTATTAATAAATCAAGAGCAGGTCAGCTCCATGCCTACTGTTGTTATTACCGTGCCTTCTGTCTGCTAATGCAAGTTTTGACATCTTCTTCACACCTTAGCATGAGACAAAGATACATGTATCTCCTCAGTGAATTCATTAGCAGGATTTTGCATCCCACCACTCCCTTACAGTCCTTCAGCTTGCTGAAGGGGACATCTATAACACATGAAGGACCAGATATAGCACTGTGATAAAACTGAGTCAAAGAAACAAACAGCCCTTCTAGAAATGGAAGGCTCCCTCTCCCCTTCTGCAATGTCCTCTTCTCAGCCTTTCCCTTTGCTCTCCAGCTGTGCAGGTCACCCACACCCTGCCTTGTGCTGACACCAGCACTTGTCCAAGTGGAAAGTAAGTTGATGCAATTTACTACCCCAGCAGAACTCAAGAAACCTCAACAAAAAAACAACAGCAACAGAAAGACCCAACACCCCACGCCACACTGTTTTGAAAACAAGCCAGAATATCTGTGGGAACATTCAGCAGAATAGAAAGGAATTTAAGTGCTTTAAATTGATTTAAATGCAGTCACAAATGCCAAAGCCAGCTCAAGGTGAGAGGAGGGGAGAGGATAGTATCTCTTCTGATAGCTGCCAGTTGCTAATTTGGCTCATCCACGTATGAAACTTTATCTAAAGACTCTAGGACACATTAGCGGGCTTAAGAATCATTAAAACTACAAGTTAGTCTGATTTTTAATTTGAGTTGGTCTAATTAGTTCCTACACACGAGTAAGAATAATTCTCCACATCTTCACTGTGCTAGTCAATGCTCAACAGCAGAAAGGGCTCGTCCTTATATTACATTTAGGATTTATTACGCATCTTAAAAATGGTCAACTTCTTGTTGTTGTTGAACTTGTAATAGAAAACATTCTTAAGATGACACAAGAATTGAATTTGTTTCATAATGTATTGATGAACTTACACTTTCTGAAACACAAGCAGGTTCTGGTTGGTGTGAGAACCCTACTCCTTACAGATTGATTTTAAGGATGTGTGACACAGAGAGAGAAAGAGAGAGAGAGAAAGTACAGATGAAGCCTGAGAAGAAATAGTTTCTACAGATTCTTAGAGATTATTTCAAAGAGAGGGGGGACTGCAGAACATACTGAAAGATACACTGGAATTTAGAAATCTTAATACAAGTACTGGCATGCCAATCTGAGGGCCTTTTCCTGTTTACAGAAAACAAACAAACACAGTAACTTCAACAACAACAACAAAAAAATTAAAAATTTCTACAAGGCTATGCACTAATTTTGCCAATAACACAATTTTATACACACAAAACTAAGACTGAAAAATTACACATAAAGGTGTACTGGCCAGACACTGCCACACACGGGGTCCTTGCTCTGCAGAGTTTACAAAGTGCTCAAAGGGCACACACCCAAAACCAAATGGCTTTATGTAAACTGCATATTTCAGCCCCAAAATATAAAGTGCTTATTAAACTAAACATTCAGCAACTTCCTATCTCTGCATTAATCAAATATTAAGCAGACTCAGGAATGAGATGATGTGGTACAAAGCCTTATTCCCACATGTTTAATCTTCCCTGAGAATTCACAAGTGGTTGAGGCGTGACCAAGATCTGCAGGTGTTTAAAGGCTTTGGTTCTCAATTGGCAGTCCCTGCTGTGGCCTCGGAGCACCTTGCAAGAACTAAAACCATCCCATCAACCACCTTCCCTTTCCTGGCATAAACCACCTGACTTGGATGACTGAGCTGAAGGGGGGTGAAACAGCACAGCAACCAAGGAAAGCTCCCAGGAGGAGCTGAATGCTTCACAACAAACACTCTGTGGCCACCCTTCTGACACGCAGTTCCAAAGCCAAGGCCCAGCTCACACATCAACTCTGACTCCTGTGTGCAAATCTCCTGCCTTTGCTGCAGGGGTGTGTGGCCACGGTGTGACACACCTGCTGCACGCAGCCACACGTGACAGGAGCAGCATCCCAGGCTGATGCCAGAGCGGGCTGGGAACAGCAGCACAGCCAACAGACGGGAAGAGGACGCTGTCAGCACACAGGACAGCAGTGTGATGATCCCAGAGTGACCTGCACTGCCCAGCAGGCAATCTGCAGCAGGTTTGGACCAGATGGAGCTTTTCAGGGTGTGATCTTGGTTCTCACTAATGGAAATAATCACGCCTGGCTGTCTCAAGTGCATAGATCATTGTGGAGGAGAGGATAAGGCTCAAACTCCTAACCAGAAGCAGATGGAAACATTTATTATTGTGGTTCTTCAACACACACAGAGTGGAGGGGGTCTAAAGGGTCTGAATGCTGGAGACTGACAACATGCCTCTGTGGTGGGGGAATGTTACAGAGCAGGCAAGTTATCTCAAGCACACTCTTCCAGCAAGAAACTGAGCTTAGCTTTTGTCCCCTGTTATTGTATCACGAATTCCCAGTTAAACAGCAGTAATATTTAAACAGTTTTTGTCTTTATTGGGAAGATACTAGGAGAAGACTATTATCTTATTCTGAACTGCTTTATTTCCTTACTATTACTGCTCGTAAAAATGTACTCCATGTTTTGCGACATTGTGCAATTTTGTCTTGTGACAGCATATATATATATGTGTGACCTGGGCATTTCAGCAATTATCTCTGGCAGCCTTCCTCCCTCATTTACTGCTCCTCCCCAAAAGAGATTCATAACAGGAAAGATCCTATTTTATATCTGAACATGGGATAAAATGCTCATCAGCTGCTCTAAGTAAAGAAAAAAGATCAAATCCTTAGATTACTTTATTATATAGGCTACACATTCTTCAGTGGCTGTAGAAATCACTGAATACTTCTTTACTCAATTATAAAGAGAGAGAATCTCTCACTCTTGCAAAGATTGCTGTTATAATTGAATGGAAGCTATCAGTAAAAACAATGCAATGGGAAAATACCAGGCTCAGCAGGAGCTGGCAAGCACCAGACATAACTGTGGGAGTGACTCCCACAGTGGGCTCTGGCTAAGATATGCCAGTTATGCGTTTTTATTTTATCTTGATTGCAAACTGGGGTTCTGACAAACACCCTTCCACCATTATTGAACTAATGAAGCACAGTGTTATTTTGCAGCTGCCAACCTAAATTATTGCCAAGGGAGGTTTTTCTTACTGTTAACCAAGGCTAATCAGCAATTGTCAATTTTATTTTGTATCTTTAGACCAGTATTTGTCCTGGAAAATGGGAACTCAAGTGCTTTATATGTATAAAAAGGTAGTCTCCCTCATCCCAGATACTTAGGTGGTGGCTCCATGCCTGGGAGAGGTGATGACCTGGAGAAGGAACACATCCCACCAGCAGCTGAAGGGGAAGCTTGGCAGACCCACCTGCCCCCCACCCAGTCCTTCAGCCTTGCCTCCGCTCACCCCCTGCCCACCTCTGGCACTGCAGCACCCTTGGCTTGGTCAGCTTTCTCACCACAGCAGGAGTAATACACCCCAAAACAGTTAGGGTTAGGAGGGACACCCAGAGGTCACCTACTCCAAGCCTTTATTCAGTTTATAGCTGCATTTCAAAAATCCAGCATGATGTTTCTGACCCGTCAGAAGCTGTAATCTCTCCAAGCGTCCCAGGTGAACAGAATCACACCTGAGACCAAGCTGGCCTCACTTTTTCACTTGCTATAGGAGAGATGGACTGAAATGAACAAGTTTAGCTCCCTAACATCTGCTCAGCAAATGCTCACATAAATCAAGATGCAGAATATAGAGTATTTGCCACACCCTGAATAGCAATAGTCATGCAAGATGAAGAGCAGAGTGAAATCCTGGACTTGCTGAAGTCCGTGGCAAGACT
This sequence comes from Nicator chloris, assembly GCA_013400495.1. NCBI lineage: Eukaryota > Metazoa > Chordata > Aves > Passeriformes > Pycnonotidae > Nicator > Nicator chloris. Next base: position 13,525 of record WAAE01026946.1, on the reverse strand, counting down.
CCCATTTAATTTCAGGCAGGCCAGGGTTTTAATGCAGATCGTTACCATATGGTAGATTTTAAGACCAACTGACAAATGGAATTAAAATCAGAAAAGGACTGTCATAATAGCTAAATGAATTAACTGCATTCATATAACCAAAACCCAATACACAAAAGACATGTATCTCCCAGCAACACCTATGACTGTCCTCTTAAAAGTACCCATTTTTCACTTAGAAGAACTGAAATTCCTCTAATCCAGAAACATTCTCCCCCAAGCAAGCAGATTTTCCATATCAGCTTGACTTTTAAGCACAGAAAGATGCTATTTTTAATGTTAACATAGTTTATTTAAATATGCTATCGTACTCATGGCTTAGACCTTTTCCCCCCTTATTAATTCTAACAGAAAAGATTTTGTTCAAATAGCAAGGATAAAAATTGGGAGTCGTTCTTGAGGTAATACAGTGGTCTCCTAAATTCAAACCAAACATCAGCTAATGCAAAAGGCCTAGAGGTAACACTACAAGTTCATGCTCAGCATCATAGTGTGACTGTTGGATTTTTTTTTCCTAAACTCCTTACAAATAATTTAATAAAGGCATTGCCTCCAGACAGTTATTCTTAAATTCATCCAAGACTGAGATGAATTACTATAACTTATGCTTCTCTCAGTATGATTGTTTCAGATTGGCTGTATATTTAGGAAGATTAATACACACTATTCACATGATTAAAATTCTTCTGTTATCCTAAGGGGGAATTGAAACACCTTTTTTCTCCCATAGGCAGCATCTTCATGCTGCAGATGTAAGGTTAACAGTTCAGTGAGCTATTAGAAATGAACTGAGTTGGGCAGAGTGTCTCTCACTGTGCTGCCCAGCAGTCCAGGACACAACTTTGAGATATGCTTGTTTATTTTGAAATGTATTAGTGAGTCTGTTTCTATTTTCTCACTGGCTCTATCTAATTTTCTCACAAAATGAGTAAAGGGACTTCTAAGCTGCCTGTCACAAACCCCATTTGACACCTCAAAGACAAGTGTTCCTTGCTAATGCAGTCTCACCCATGGGGACTCCAGAATTCCAGCTTCAGTAAACTATCTCATATCCAGCTTGGTGCTGAAGCAAAGGCAGACCCTAAAAGATAATTAGTAAAAATGCTCTTTCAGCCACTGCTAACAAGATTCTGGCTACATAAAAAGAGGCAGGAACCACCTTGATTATAGCACACCACCGAGATGTTTCAGATACTCATAGCATCAGCACTCAGCCATTTATCCCAACAGTCCTGGCACCAGCTGCTCCAAGAGGGATGTTGATCAACTTCCACATTAAAGGCCTTCTCTTGCCTCTTTAGTGCAAAGGAGGCACTGCACTACTGCTGTGCCTCCAAACTGTGGGGAAATGTTAGTTTAGCATTTCCTGCAGGCTCCTGCTTTACATTCTTTCCCCCCAAAACTATTTATGGCAGAGCTTCAGCCGCACAGTGACTTAGAAAAAACTCGACATTCCTAAGCCCAGCCCAGTGCCCCATAGCACAAAACTTTTAAGACAACACCTAACAATTTGATGGGAATGTCAACTAATGCATAGCAGCGTCATTAGTGCTCTCTACTGGATAAATACATAATTACTCCAAAATTAATAGAGCACATCAGGGACCTCGGTAACTTAGTTGAGTAAAACTACTCGCATTTAAATGATAATGCTTGGAATATATTTATGAAATCTTATGCCACTCAAAGGAAGTTAAAACCTTACATAAGGACGCAACAAAGGACGTACAGAAGTCCTTGAAAACAAAACACAGCTGAAGTTGCAATGTTGTCTCTGAAGTAGGACAATTAGAGAAAAAAACCAGGCAAGACTGTACAAGAACACTTGAGTCAGGGCAGTTTTAATCAGAAATATTCCTTCCTGTTCTTCACATACGATATCCATATGCACAGATGAATTTACAGCTAACAACTGTGAAATTCAATTTCAGAAATTCCTCTGCCCTTGGAAGTCACACAACAATTTGCTTGTTCATAACCTGCTAACACAGGGCAAGCTTCTACCTGGCAATCGGACTAAGTGGTGTCACTTAGTTCACTGACTCCCACGTGAACAAAACCAAGTCAAGGTTTCTGTCAGCCCTCACCATCACCACCAGTGGCCATGGCTCCATCTGAATGAAGACTGCTGTAATTTACCACTCCCTCCAGCCAACACAGAACCACCAAGCTCTGCCACCTGCAGAATGGTTGTGCTGCCCTCGAGTTCAACATTATTCAGAGCCAAACACAAAATACCTCAACTGGCACTGAATCGTTAATGGTTTGAGCACCTGCAACCACAAACCTTTGCATAAAAATGAGCACTGACTGGCCTTTGTGAGAACCTCTTAATATTGCAATTCCCTACAAATACCTGAAGCAAACCTACCCCTACACTACCCCCTTCTACCAGTATAATCGATACAGATTTCTCAGCAGGAGTTCTTACAAGTGCTGAAGACACAGAAAACATTTTACTGTAAATGCTACTTACCTGAATTTTTAAATGCAGAACTGAGACTGTACAGAAAGGCACTTCTCGTTATGTAGATGCAACAGTTAACTCTAAGTTTTCTAACTGCATTTTTGTTGCCCCATATTTGATACATTTGGGAATTATGTTTATCACAGTAGCATTTAGAAGCTAACCAGGAAAGAAACAGTGTTAGGGGCAGCCCTGTACTGACCTGAATGTAGTGTTAGAAGATACATGGTGTCCTGGAGAGGTTTAGCATCAGTCAGCAAGGGACGTGAATGAGGAGGGGGAGAATAGATGTGAAGAGGAAAAACACCACAACACTGCTGAAGCCAGAGCAGGAAACATTTTGTAAGCATGATTTCCACCAAATTTGTTTAGGGGAGAGTAAGATAAAAGGAAGCTCCCAGGTGGATGGGGCAAAATAGGTTAAAACCACTACTAAACACAGAACTGCTGAGAAAACTCACCAAATGACAATTTTCTCTAATTCGTGATACCAGAGTTTCTCTTAGCCAGGCAGACTCTTGGCTGCATCCCTTCAGTTTTTCATGAGGCGCTTAAAGTAGGAGGAGGGTAAAGAGAATAGTCTTGCTGGGAACTAGTGATCTGAAGGATAACATGCATCCTAAAAAAAAAAATCTGGGGTTAAGGAGGTTTCAGAGACAAGGCTATCTACAACCTAAAATTATACACTTATCACACCAAATTAGATTAATTGTCATTACACACACCCACACCTCTTTATGTAAGAAATTGTGCATGATCCTTTAAAAAAGTGGGGAGAACATGCAAGGCAGAAAAAGGTTTGGAAAAATTAAACAGCTATTTCCAAAAGAGATTAAGTCAAAAAGAAAAACCTCAAAATATTCAGTTTTGTGTAAACAAAAAAAGCTAAAATAAAATGTAGAGGGCATTATTATAGCTCAAATAATAAAAACAAAAATAGGCCAGAATTGCCTTGACCAAGTGATTGTTATACTTTTTCTCACATTTTTTCTTATGTATACCTGACATGTGAAGTCGGTATGGTTTTGCTTAAACAAAGCAAACTCTTTTTGGTCCCAAAAAGAGTAGGAAATCCACAGCTTTGCATACCACACACTCTGAAGTTCTTGCTTACATTTCTTTCCATCTTCTCCTCCTTTTAAAAAATGCTCTGCTTGTTTTCCTTTCATCAAAACCTCTCCAAAGCTGAGCATTCATGCCCATTCCCAGAACACGATCTGGAGAATGTGAGCTGCTACTCTGTAGTTCATCCTGGCTCTTCCCACTCAGCAAATCCTTAGCACCAAGGGGGACCAAAGAAACTGGAGATGAGCTGACTTGAGCTCAAAAGCAGCCTTATCAAATAAGAGTTAAAAGTTAAAACCTTGTGCTTGAAGTGCCTCCTGACTTGCGGCTCATTCTGTGCAATCACAGCTGCAGAAATACTGACCACTATGCACAAACTCCATGCTGGATTTGCTCCCAAAAAATGAGAAGCTGCAGAAATACTCTGCTTCTTGATACCCTCAATGAAATGAAGTGGTCTTCATCTATGACTACACTTAAGCCTGTGACCTGTGAGCAGAGGGTGCACTTGAGGCCTAGTGGACTAATTGCATTTCTGTCTTTCCATCCATGCCTTCCACCATAACACACGCCGTGGGAGCAGCACTACTCTTGGAGGCTGCTATGCAAGACCACACTGACACTGCCTAGGATCCTGCTCCAGGAACTGAACTGCCTTCTGCAGAAACATTTGTAACTGCCTTTAAAAAAAGATCATCCTTACATGTCTTCTTTCACATCAAACCCCCAAATACAAAACACAGCATTCCAATCGAAACGATGAAATCATCCACCTAGTTGTTTGTTTATACTGCAGCCAATTCCCTTCCCCAAGGAATTCTGCATAGCTGCTGTTTTCATGGCCTGGGCAGTAGGCAAGGCCTCTTGCAGACCTGGGATGTTTAAAGCACAGCACACTCCCAGCAGCTCCCACTGGAGCCAAAGCGCTTATTTAGAAAAAAGTAAAAATAGTATTAGGTTTGCTATTATGCTAAAGCTTGATCTGTCCTTTCCCTTGGCATTCAGCAGATTCAAGTTACTTAATCAAAGCAAAACTGAAATAGCTCAGGTCAAGAAAAATTCTTCAATGAGCCTGAATAGACTTGGATGAAGGGGAGGTTCCCACGATCTTCTCCTCACAGGCAGTACCGAACTTCATCCAGAGACCACATAAAGGCAGCTGTTTCTAATGCCAGAGGGAGCTGTGGGCAGCCAACTCGAGGAGACTCAACTTCAAACTACATATTCTAAGGGCAACCCAAACCTTTCCCTTCCCTCTCACACAGTTCACCACCCAGTAGTAATTCAGAGATTATTAACTGGCCTGTTAATTGCTTGAGTTTCCTAGGTATTCCTGTAGTCAAGAAAAACGACCAAACCCAAAAGCCTTCTTTCAACTTTTAGTCTGGGGAAACCTGAGGAAAAATACAGAAAAGTTGGAAAGAGCTTTTGAGAATCATGTCTTTATTTACAGGAGGCCTGAATGTTTCTGTGCCTTAACTTCCATGTTCATTGAGAAAGGCTGCATTTTAACCAACTATGATGTCCTTTATTATTTCAACAAGTCAAAGGAATTTCATCTTCTTTGAAGACTGAAGTATCATCAACGGAGAAGACAACTCAACTGAAACACTGTCATATCACTGCATCATAAATACACAGGAAATCCAGCTACTTTGTCCCCCAGATACAGTTGGACCATCAAGAGTTCTCAGATGACTTATTTTCCATGTTTTTGTGTGAGATCCTTCAAGCTGAGATTTACAGGTCAAATACACAATTAAAAAACCCCAAATCATCACTGTTATATTTTACTAGAACATCTACCTTGCTTCTCCAGTCAAACACATGAAAACTTACGTACTTGGAGACACCTTTTGAGGCATTTAAAATATATTTTTTTGACTTCTTCACGCAGCCCAACACATGTACACTCATTTTGCCCCATCAATTTTTAAAAACTGGTATGAAATACTATTGAAAACTTATGCCAGTTTACAAGATTTAAAAACAGGCATACTGCAAAAATGGTTTCAACTGCAGTTCAGTAAAATAAACGCCAGGAAAGATACAGCAAGAAAATTAATTACTTTCTTCTGAGAAGCTGAGCACTAAATATTGCAATTCTTTAGTGAACATTTGAGAAAGGGCAAGTCAGTTGAAAAATGGTACTACACTCTAAAGCCAAGTACTAACACATCCCTGTGTTCAGCAGAGGAGATGCTCTCCCCTCCAAACTGGAATGGCTTTGCATTTCTGCAAACCACTTAAAGCTGACACCTCTTGTTTTGTCGTTTAATGCACACTGTAGGAAAACAAACAGTGAAACAGTTCACAGCCCTTGGACCAAATTTTGTAAGAACTCTGAATAAACAAAGATCCAAAACAGAGCCATGCAGCACAAAGTTAAGGACAACAGTCTATATTCACAGAGTAAAAGAAACTGTAATTATAAACTAGTCAGTTTTGATACCTGTTCCCATCAAGTTCAAACTCTTTCCAAGACTATACCCTAAAGAAGTGGTCTCCAAAGTGAGGTGCATGCACCCCAAGACAATCCATTTGGGTGCAAGAAGAAAGTATATTTTGCAGAATTAACAAACAAAATTTGAAATAATTTAAAAATAGTCTTTATTTCACTTTTCTCTCATACTTTTTCAATTTCTACTCCTGTGTATGTACATAATATATTAGTATAGTAGTACATAGATTATTTATAAATTAATAAATATACATCGAGTTTGTGCACACGTAAGTTTTTAGTGACATGGGTGTGCAATCAGAGAGTTTGGAGACCACTGGCCTCAAGGATGCTGTATGATACTACAGCTGCTTGCACAATCACATATCCTGTTGCTGAACTCACTTTTTGATGTCAACCTGAAATATGCTCCTCGGCAGCATATTTTCAATATGCCTACTGAGATGTTTCTCCTTCAAAATATAAATGGATATAATGACACAGTGGAAACTTCTGAAGGATCTGTCTCAGATAACACAAGGCATTGTTAACAAAGCATCCTTTGGTGGAATAAAGTTACAGCAGTGAAATTAAAACATGTGCAACTTTTAAATCAGATCAGAGCCACCTCGTCCTTTCTGCGTTTGTCCCATTTCAGTTCAGCACTGGCTCTTCTCCTTCTCCACCTGCTGTCCCTCTTTCCCACAGCAACTTCAACCCAGTGCTCTCTCATTTGACTATTAAAGCACTTTTACACCTGCAAAATATCCTAAAAATATTATCTACACTGGGAAAAAAAAAAGGGGAACAAGAAATATGTATCGTGAATCCATGTTCCTATCTAGAATCCAGCAGATTTAGAAGAGAATTTTCCATTTTAAATAAGGAGGGTGCATATTCTAAAATACATGCATCTGTGCTTCTCTCTGGGTAGTTTTGGTTGTTGTGCCTTTGATCTGGATGCTTTAATTCAAGCAAAAGCAGAACCCTAGTGAATTGGGGGATGTGTGTGTGCTCTGTAACACAAAAGCACGTGTGGTGAGGCAGTGCCACGCTACACCCCACAGCCAGAGCTCGTGCCAGACACAACCCAGACAGCACCACACAATTCTTCGTTCCCTGTCACATTTGACCCCACACCTCTGTGATTTACTCATAGCTCTGAATTCAGACTTAGGCAGACCTATGATGACTGGCTGTAGGGAACATGAAAGCCTTGAAGATTGTCTATTCTGATCTCATTTACATCATAGATCATTTGCTCACCCTTTGAAAATATCCAATAATTTCCATTTGATTACAGCCTACTGAGGATACCAAGTGCTACAACTCATTACATCTCTTTGTAGGTTGTTATCCAGGGAAATCAGCCTTGTGTTAGAAACTGAGCACATTTCTTTAGATCACAACTCCTCCAAGCTTCCACTTGCCATGATTTGGTGATTTTTATGCTTCATTCCCTTATATGAGAGGCCAACACCACCCAAAATTAAGCAGTTAACTTTTGTTGTCACAGTTTAATATTCCTTTTATTTACCCTTGAATCTTTGAGCCTTAAAAATAAAACTGGCAGTGTGGCAAGACAGGAAACCCAACAAAGGAGCAAAACTCTAGGAAGGGATTAGAAGGGACCTCTGGTTTATCAGGTCTAGTTGCCTACTATTTAGACACCACTTTGCATTTAATTTCTTTCATAGACATAGTTGGCTCTTCCTTCAAAGCAAGGCTCTGCCCAGAAGGTTGTTCCAGAATTACGAACTTTGTTTCTAATCTGAATTTTATTTACAGAAAGTTTATACCCACTTGGTTTTGTTTCAATACTCTCAGCTCCCAGAGCTTCTGTCCTTTGCCTGTTGCTTGTACAAAAAAAGTGTTCTGATTCAATGAACAAACTTACTGCTACAGATTAAAAAATAAATTAAGGCTTATCCATGAAATTAAACTTCTAGAGCACAGGAAAGAAAAAATATTTAACTTTCCCGAAAAGGGAACACAGAACAAAAAATGAAACAAAAGCTAGGCAGAAAGTGTGATTTGTTTAGTTATCCAAAGAAGCCTCTTCTCTCCTCATCCTCGATAAATGGGCTCATAGACATTGTAATCACTTTCTACAGGGGCGACATTCACAGTAATCCACTGTAATGCTCCACATGAAAAAAAAAGTACAAAATTAACAGCACAGAAGAAAGTTAATACAACTCCAGTGACCATTAAAACAAAGACTAAATCACAGTGTCTTGGTAGAAGTAAACACAATTTTAAAAGACATACTACCCTTAAGGTTGGTACAACTGTGTCTCATTCAGGAAAGGAAACAACAAAAAACCCTAAGCTTCTGAAGCAGTCTTATGAATTTTGTATCTTTCTATTGATTCACCTTAGAAAACATATTAATGATGGAGCCAACAGGTAAATAAATAAACCATCCAGCATTCATTCACAAGCAATAGAAATCAAAGTACCATATGTACATTTTTCTCTCACATCCAGAAGATAGCAGCATGCAACACCATTACTGTAACAATAAAAAAGGTGCACATTTCATAGCATGAAATAATTCTCCACTTCCACTAGGTTTACTGAAACCTTCCAGGCTGGGTATCTATGATTCACCAGCCTAGGACAGCTATCAAATCAGCAAGCAGACTTGCAGAAAAGTATCCTGATTTTTAAAATCTACTTGTAAAACCCCAAGCAAATGCATTGACAGAAGTCAACAAGGTGAAAGAAAGAAGTTGTTTTCAGTTTCAGACATCCATCATCTTGCACCTAAGCAGATCCAACCAGATTGGCATTATTCTCACGTAAATTTTCCATATTTAACACCTAATTTAGAACAGGCAAACAAGGGTGTAGGAAGCCTTCTAAGAGCTCATGAAATAAATATAGTTCAACAGGTATAGGAAAGACATACTGTATATTATTTTTAGGTAGGCTGCATAATTTGTATTTCTACTGTGAGAACATAAAAACAAAACTGACCTTTACAAAATGATCATTTCATATAGAGTAAAATCTTGCCCTTGCTTCTACTTACTAGTAGTTTAAAATGAACAGCAAATTGATACAGAGAGACAAAATATTCCCATGGTAATGCAAAGAGTAGACAGCTTTTTAGTGTGTCCTCAGTCTGGGAGAGAAAAACCAAATTAACCTGTCTTACAAAACATTTTCAAACCAGAGCAAACTGGGAGAGAAGCCTAAAAGGAAATTAAAAAAAACCCTCTTAGACTGAAAGTTACAGAATTTCAAAGCAAAGTGAACTTTCAAAAAACCCCTCATCCAAGTACAAAGGAACGAGAATGTTCCTCATGCTGGTCTCAAAACATTCCACATTTCTGTGGCTGAAGCCCTGGTTCAGAGACCTACAGCTGAGATAGCAATGAAAAGAGTAGGCCAAAGTCAAGGTATCATAAACTGTCACAAGAAAGCTTGGAAAGTATTAAAAAAAAAATCAAAGTGAGCTGTTCTGCCTTTCTTGAGTAGAACATCTGAACCTATAGTAAATAGCATTTTAGTGATAATATAAAAATAGCTTGCAAGCTAAGTTACCTTTCAGACTAAACTCCATATATTTAGAATCATATGAACAAGACTTCATTCTCTCAATTTATCTTATGCTTTTTTTAAAGCATTTTCTAAGAAATTTGCTTATTTTTATACAGTAATGCTAAAACCTGCAAGGTCCACATGCTTTTTAAGGACACATTTTGTCACCTAATAGAATATAAAACACAGCAAAAACAGTGCAGAATTTTGTAAAAATGTTTTAAGGAAATTTACACTTCACTTTAAGATTACTCAAGAATTAATCACTGGGTTCAGCAGTCGAAGTCCTTTACTTTTGTTATCCTCATTGCACATCGGAACCAAAGCTGCTATTTCTGCCAAGACTCCAAGGAGTGGATCCTCAGCCTCTGCTGGCCTCATGAGCAATCAAACATCACTCCTTAAGCAGAAGCATTTTGGGCTTCTGCAGATAAAGGAAAAAAAACATAATCCCAAACTCACCAGAAAGTTCTCACTACCAGCAAAATCCAAAGGCAAAACTTCAAAAGACTCTTGTAAGCAAAGATCAATACAGGCAGTTTTTGTGTGACTTCACAAACATGGCTCCGTTTTTCTGACCAGTTCTTTCTCAGCAGTATAGGCCATGAAAGTTATAGATCACTAGGTATGTATATTTTGAAATCAAATAATAAAGGGCAACACTTACTGCATTTCAACTAACAGATTTTTACTTCTGGAAACCTAAAAGCCTTCTATAAATGTCTTGATTTCTAGTGCTGACAAAAGAATAATTGACTACTAAGACATTTTTCTCATCTTTTGCAGCCTCAGAGAGTTTAAGTTACAGTACTGCAAGGCACATACAGAATCTCTTCCTTTCCAATACTCCGTAGATGTATTCCCTGAAATAATTTTAAAATCCTCAAAACAATTAGAAATGCTACAAAGTTAACAATTTCTGTTTAAAAACATTGCTCCTACACAACATGCACTTTTTTGGATAACAAGTTAGCAAATATTTATAAATTTTTTCTTTTCATTTACACTGGAAATGAACTGAGTAATTTTTAACCTGGAAAGTACCGTATCATGTCACATTTAAGTTATTGCCTTCATTACAAATTGCATCATCTCTGAAAAATCCACAAAGGTATTGTATTTGAAAATAAGCAGTGAGTGAGAGTCTATAGATGTAGTTTAGCCCATCTGAAAACGGGTTTCCACATAAAGCAATACCATCAGAGTAAAAAATGAACTTTCTTCAATCAGCAGATGAGGACAAGAGAAACTGATGTAAGTGCATTTTGTTCAGTTTAATGCAATGTCATTAGCATTTACTTAAAAAATCTTAATTTTCTGGTTTTTGGGCAAGCATATCTTACTACGAAAGCAACTGAACTTTTAAGAGGTAGTTTTTTTTCCATTATGCGCTTATTTATTTCAAATAAAACATAACCAAAAAAACACCAATATTTGCTTTTGGACAAGGATCAAGTCTCAAAGCTTGGTACAATATCTGACAGAGTTCAGGATTTTATTTGTCCTCAGCAATACTAGGCTGCTTTGGAACCAGTGTATTCCAGGTTGTCTTCATAGTCAAAAGACCAATCTACCGACGGTACTGAACCCACCCCCTCCTCCTCCACCTGTGGGCCCACAACTTCCCGGGGGATCGTTGTCATCAAATCCATTGGGTCGGAAAGAGCAAGAGGCTGAGGCAGCTTGAAGTGCTTGTGTTCGAGCACTAAGCTCTTGCTCCTGCAATGAAAGAGTAAAGACAATTAAAAAAAAAAAACCAGCCCAATCCACAAATTCACGCCTTTGAAATGGTTTTTAAAGCAGCATCACTAATTTCTAGTGAACAGCTTTGCTGAATGTTCAAGTTGAATATCCACAGCCAGTCTAAGATGTGATTGTCAGTAAGCATAAGTGCAACAAAATTAAATCCGAGTTCATGCTAAAATCCTAATTTAGAGCAACACTAAAAATGAGACTGCTGATGAGAAGCTAACAAAACAGGTTTTGATAAACGTTGCATATCAATTTTCATCCTAGCAATTTTCAGATGCTCTTGTTCTTGGCTACAAAGTGGAAAGGTAAAACCTTTAAATCAATGTTAATTACTTTAAAGACACTTTTTCATTCCACTCAATCAACTGCATAGAGTAACAATATGCTCAGATAAAAGGCCAAAAGATGGACAAGCTATCCAGTTTCTGTCCACTGCAGCTTTTCAGCTTTCAAGTATTATTGCTATGCTAACTGTTACAACTTAGTAAGTCTCTGTAACTCTCAAGCACTTCATAAAAATCAGAGTCAACTGCTGGAAAACGTACCTGCACAAGTGGAAGGAACGTGAAAGCTCTGCCTTCTGCCAGCTGCTTTTTCAGCTGAATGCTCCTGAGGCTTAAGACATCTAAGCAGGGGATGAGCACAGGCTTTTCCCTCATTAGACATATGATGCACTACTTTGTCTCTGGTCAACTAGCTCAGTAAACGCTGCAGCCATCTGTATCTTTAGTATCCCTTTCTCAAATTGGCCAAGAGCTTCAAAAACTGAGGGAGAGAAGGCAGGGGTTGACTCTGGAAAGCTAACAGGAAACGACAGTGGACCTGGCAACAAACTGAAAGTATTCCAGTGCTAAGGCTCATACCTATAGCTGCCTTCACAAGATACTTCAGCACCACACAACTCCCTAAAGGCAATGGCAGCAAGCTTGAGAACAGGGTTTTAGTAACTACAGGAGTCACCTTCAGTTCTTCCTGACTGTATTCTACTACCACGAAAGCACTAAACTGAAGTCTTGGCCAAATACTTTCACAGGTGCTAAAAGTAGTCCTTGTGAGTTTAAATTATTTTGCCCTCTTCAAAAACACAACCTAAGTTTGAAACTATTGTACACTACTAAGGACTGAAAGGCATACTCATTTTCAAAATTATGTAAGATATTTGGAGGAAACTATTTACACAGATGAACTGGCCATATTCCTGCAGACAGTATTATGCTATCTCCAGCAGTATGTGGAGTCATACGTATCTGGCTAACTCTGTGACACACCAAAAACTAAGTAAGTTTACTAAGAATAACAAGGAAATATTAAAAACTCACTGGAAGTACCAGAAATCAACCTCAGATTTTTATTAAAACAGGAGACCTTGCATAAATAGCCTGTTTAATTGAAAAACGACACTACCAAACTGTTTTCAGTATAAATACACTACCAAACTGTTTAGCTTACAGCACTGGCACTTGTACAAGCAATAGCCTTTTCTAAAAATGTTGAATGTTTTCAGATTGTTATATTTATTATATTGATATTTATCCCAACAAATACTACATTAGGTAAGTAAAACTTGACAGTCAATAGTGTTCTCTGGACTCAGAATAATGCAGAAATAAATGCAGATCACCCCCACTTGCTTTCCACTTGTTCCCAGAAAGGGTTTTAAATTTTGCTTTAAATGGAGTGGGAGCTACCATAATGCAGGTTTAGTTACTTATACTGAAAACATCTATGTTTACCATGTAGTAAACTGATATGCAATAGCAAAACAAAAGCAGTTAAGAAATAGAATTCTTTTGAACAGGTCTTCTAAAAATTAAAGGCTTTCTCAGGACAGAAAAAGATATTTTTAACCTGGCTGGAAAACATTAGTTTAGAACTCTGAACCAACAGTGAAATATGGCATCTTAAAATTAGAATAATCTAATTCAGTGAATCACAGTATTAGCATTAATTTGAGAAAAACAGTAACTGAGCACTTGTAATGAGCCTCAATTAAAATGAGAAAAGGTCAGGAACTCAGAAATGAATAAAACCCTAAAAAGAAAGCCAATACTGAAGAATTCAAAAGTGAAAGGTAGGTAAAGATCTAAAAAGAAACAAACAAAAAACCCTAGAAAGCAAACAAAAATAACATGCCTGGAAAATATTTTTCATTTTGAGGCTATTACAATTAAAAAAGGAAAAACCCCACCAAATAGGGCAAGGAGTAATGGTTT
>WAAE01026945.1:0-13375 GCA_013400495.1 Nicator chloris | reverse complement strand
TATATACACATATATGGAATTAGAAGAGAAAGCTAGGATAAAGAAAATTAATATTTTAGTAGCAAACTTTATTTACAAAGTAAATGTGAAACAAAACAAAGTGCAAAAACATTTGTTTTCTGAACTTGGACATAGGACAACTGTATTGGGGCACTAGATACCCACATTTGGTTGAAGCAAAATCTTTCGCATTCCAGATGCCACATTCTTTCTTAGAGTTAAGTATTCATCCACATAAGCAGAAAAATTTATGCATCTTAAAATATCCAATATCCTAGTGTCTTCAGTTTGACTGCAAAAACTCTTGACCTCAACCTCTGCTTCAAGAGATGTTAGAGAAGGGTTGAAACCACTCCTCCAACATCTCAGAGGAGCCAAATGATGCTATTGACTGAACTATCAGCAGCAAATAAGTGAGCGTGCTTCCCACACCTCTCTCTGTCTCACCTACCTGCTGTGCTAAAGGAATCTGAGTGTGTCCTGTGTGATTGGCTCAAGATTTCAGAATGGCAGCTATAAAATTCCAAGATTCTTTGTTTTTTGCATAATCCTCATTCTCAAGTCATCTCTTTCCTGACACCAGTAACTTGTGATAAAGTCAACCAAAACTTCTGCTTTCCAAACATGAACCTCATTTCAGAAGTAAGTTATTTTGGTTGATCTGAGCCTTTCTGACATGTCATACTACCACAGACTTGTTTTTCAAGGCCTAGGATGCTGTTTAGAATGGTAAGATGGGCTATAGGGTGTTTTTAGCCAGCTGATGGTCAGCTCCACAGTGACACACATGATGCTTGCCTTGGTGAGCTTGCAGCAGTGTGACATACTGATGTCCAACAGCCACTATCCTCCATACCTCATAGGCTTTAGTTACCTGGCTTACTTGATTATGGCATCTTTTGCTTTCATGTATAATTCCTGCAATGGTTTTGACAGTCAGGTTCACTCTCAGCCATATCCCACATTCACGTTGCATTGTTCTCTGGGGCCCACTGAGCTATGTATAGCTCACTCCTATGTTTACAGTCTAGGTTTCCCTGAGACACTTTCATTCTTATTCTCAGTCATATTTATGATGCCTTATTCTTCAAGCAGTCTAGGTAATTTCACCAAGACTGTTGGAGGAACTGGACAATATTCAGTACAATTAAATAATTAGATATCATAAGAATACATGGCAAGTTTAATGCTTCAGATCAGATATAAATTGCATACTATAACACCTTTTAAAACATTTTGCTGTCATTGTATCACTGAATTTGCTAAAACTGAAATGGAATTCTTTCACTATTAAACACATGTTCTGCACCTGAAGAACAGAAGAGGTGAAAATAGAAACATGGTTCCCATGCATAGAAGTTGAGTTGCCATTTGTGTTAATGCCTTAGTCTAGTGTTATTCAAGGGAAATGTTTCTTAATTTTCTTGATCATAGACATAGGAAGATTGAGGAAATAATGTTAGGAGGCACGATTGAAATATACCAGCAATTTTGAAAAAGTCTGCTCTACATATTTTTTACAACATGGGTCAATAAGTTCAAGATAACTTCCCCTACAGCCTTACAAAGTACCAAAAGCAAAGCCCCAGGGATAACAAAGCTGACCTTGCAAACTTTCTTCAGTTTGTAAGTTTGTGTTTCCAAGGTTATCCTATGCCAATAATTCTTTTTTTGCTGCTAGTATTTAACTTAATGAGATGAAAGCTATGAAACACACAGCCACGCAGCTTGCAATACTATCCTGCCACTATAGCATACATCTGAACCCACTACCAAGAAGAAACATAGAAAGCATATACTCATGAGTATTTCACAACAAACCCCTTTTACCATGACATAGAAATTAGACTTTAATTTTTTTTCTTCATCTAATAATCTGGGAGTATAAATTAAAAAATGGACAAGTTTTTATCATACAACTATGGAAGTTAGCACAGTCCAAAGCCACAAGGCACAAAGTGCTGTTCATGAATTGCAGGTAGCACACATAACTATGCCAAAGGCAAAATACATTACTGTTTAGGGAAGGACCACACATCTCATACAGCAATATATGAAGGCTGCTAAGTACATCATTGCAGGCATAATTTGACTTCATCAGGGATTTAAGAGTTTTGATAGAAATAGTAGAGACAGCTTTAGACAACTTTCACAGGCTTCAGGAAGAATGCTATTTAAGCAGAGTTTTTAATAATTAATTAAATAATTGACTTGCCTCCTCATCTTCAACAGTTTCTCACTAAATGGGACTGCTACAGATGCAACTTCTCCTGAATAACAGTACCTTCCTTGAAAGTCTAAACCACAGGGGGCAGGTACATAAAACTCCATGACATCACCTTACTAAGAAGGAGCAATTATGAGAATGAAGCAGTTGACACACTTGTTATCAAGTACATTCATTTATTATTTAAGAAAACATAATTAAACAATGATTTAATAAAACTTCTCAAATAGAATAATCAAACATCTGCTGTAAGGTAATTGTACCTTAGTCTTCAGTAACAAGTGCTCCAGTAAAACTGCCCAGTCATGGAGGCAAAGGCAGAGATGGGACAATGAAGACCCATCCACTAAAGGAGAAAATCTGGTTCACACACATCTAAGGAACCTGAAATTGCACAAGACTATGCATAGGACTTGATAAGATTCATCTGCAGGCCCTGAGGGAACTGACAAAAGTAGTGTCTAAGCCACTATGCATCACATTTGAAAACTCATGGCAGTCCAGTGAAATTCCTTCTGACAGGAAAAGGGGAAGTATAACCCCTGCAGGGGAACTGCAGACCTGTCAGTCTCACTTCCAGGCCTGTTGAGAACATGGAGGGGATTCTCCTGGAAACTCTGTTAGAACACATGGAAAATAAGGAAATGACCGATAACAGCCACGTGGCTTCACTAAGGGTGAATTTTACTTGAAAAATTTAGTGGCCTCCTTCTACAAGGAGTTTACAGCATTTGTCTGTGAAGAAAGGGCAACTGACATCTTCTTTTCAAAGCTGGGCAAAGTATTTGACACTGTTCCACACGACATCTTTGCTCTAAACTGGAGAAGCACATTGATTTGCTGACAGACCACTCAGTGGATAAGGAATTGGCCAGATGGTCACACTCAAAAAGTTGTAGTCAACACTCTGATATACAAATAGAGATCAGCGACAAGTGGCATTCCTCAGGGCTTGGCACTGGGACTGACACTTGTTAACATCTTTGTCATCAACATGGACAGTGGGATTGAGCTAATCCTCAGCAAGTTTGCTGACAGCACTAAGCTGTGTGGTGTCATCAACACACTGAAGGGAAGAGAAGCCATCCACAAGGACTTTAACAGCCTTGAAAGGTGTTAACTTTGTGTAAACTTCATGAAGTTCAACAGGGCAAAGCGGAAGGTGCTGCACCTGGAGCAGGGCAATTTGGAGTACAAATACAAGATGGATGGAGAATGGATTGAGAGCAGTCCAGATAGAATGGACTGGGGGTGTAGAAACTCAACATGATCTGTCAATGTGCTCTAGCAGCCCAGAAAACCAAATGTATCCTGGGCTTCATCAGAAGAAACCTGACCAACAAGTTGAGGGGGATGTTTCTTTCCCTCTACGCAGATCTTGTGCAGCTCCATCTAGAATACTGTGTCCAGCTCTGGGATTCCCCATGGATTTCTTGTAGTGAGTCCAGAGAATAGTCACAAAGATGATCAGAGGGCTGGAGAACCTCTCCTATGAGGAAAAGCTTAGAGAATTGTGATTGTTCAGCCTGGAGATGAGAAGGCTCTAGGAGACTTTCTAGCAGTCTTCCAGTTCCTAAAAAAAGCCTAAAAGAAAGATGAAGAGGGACATTTTGCAGGGACAGGTAGTGATAGCACAATGGGTTATGGCTTTAGTCTCAAAGATGGTAGGTTTAGTTTAGATATTAAGATGAAATTCTTTACTGTGAGGGAGGTGAAACATTGGAACAGGTTGACAGGTTGCCCAGAGGAGTGGTGGGTTCCCATCCCTGGAATTGTTCAAGGCCAGGCTGGATGGGGCTCTGAGAAACCTGGTCTAGTAGAAAGTGTCCCTGTCTAAGTCAGAACGACTAGAGCTGTATGTTCTTTTAGGTCCCTTTCAACCCAAATCATTTTATGATTCTCTGATTTAAGAGAATTTGTTGGAAGAAAATGAAGTACACTTTCACTTCATTTACACTTCATTCATGTATCACTGAAAACATAATAAAAATTGATGGTATTTCTCTTTAGCAAGTACCAGCTTCTGTTTTAAATCTTGTTTACTTTTATTATCTGTACACAGGAAAATAAGTGAATTATACATGATTTTTTACTTTCTGCATTGTAAAATATCACAAAAATATGGTGTAACAGAAGAGAAATTCCCACAATAAAAAGAATCCCTTTGGAATTGAATAATAGAAGAACCTCTTTTAATAGGATAAGATATAAACAAGACATTTAAAAAAAATCTTCAAACTGAAATAACTTAGAGATCACAGGTTTTGGTTCCTGCATTGGCTTTTCCCTGACACAGTAGTAACAAAATGGAGTTGATGAACTATGTACAAAGAAAATTATTCCTTTATTGTTTCAGTAAAGAACACCAGTAAACAGGTTTAATACATTCTAGTAAAATTTAACATTTTCATCTATTTTATACTGGGATCAGTGAGTAGATTCAATACACAGTAATGCTTCCAGCCACCCTTAAAAATATATGTGAACAGTTCCACGGTTATGTTTACTCTATAATGGAGGAATATTGCAAAGACTTTCAGAATATTTGGCAACACATGCTCACACTTTATAGGCTATAGAGGAGTTCTAAACCAAATGGATCCAGATGGTTATTCTGTTTCCTCCACCCTGTGGGAATATAGAAACTGGACATGGTAAATATACCTGGAAGAGTCACCCTCACAGACTGTTGTGCAGCTATTACCAGGCTGATTGAAATAGTCATTCTTGTGTAGCTACCTTTCTCTTGTGTGTGGAGAGTAAGAAAATATATCTATATAATTATCTATCTAGAGCTCAGACATTTGTTTCTTAAACTATTAATTTCTACTTAACATGTTCCTATTCAACTTTTTTTTTGTGGGGAAGAAACAGTGCTAAAGGCTTGGGGAATAGTGTCTGGAAAGCTTCTTGGCAGAACATGACTTGGGGGTGCTGGTCCACAGCAGCTGAATGTGAGCCATGGTGTGTCCAAGTGGCCAAAAAGGCCGATGGCATCCTGGCATGTATCAGCAATAGTGTGGCCAGGAGGACCAGGGCAGTGACTGTCACCCATACTGGGCAATGGTGAGACTTCAGTCAAATCCTCTGTTCAGTTTTGGACCCTTTACAAGACAGACACTGAAGGGCTGGAGAGTGTCCAGAGGAGGGCAATGAAACTGGTAAATGCTCTGGAGCGAAGTTCTTATGAGGAGCGTTTGAATGAGCTGCAGTTGTCTGAAAGTTGTTACAACTTTCTCATCTGGGTCAGCCATGGTTCTGGGGACCTCTACTTCAGCCCAGAGATGTCATTCAGACTAGGATTCAGATGGCCCCTCTTTATATATACTCATGTAAACGAAAAGAAAATCTATCTTTAGAAGCCTGCAATATAGCAGGAGAAGTAAAAATTGTTCCTTCTGAAGAAGATTAAATGTATCCCTTTCCTATCTTTTGACAGATTTAAAGGTGGAGGAAAATAAAACCCCAATCACACCAATGCTACTGCCCCTTTCCTTTTGAATAAAAGATTTACAAAGTATACCTTATTTTCAAATTCAGTAATTTCTAAGTGTGTTTTTTTTACATCGCTTCAGAATACAGTGACAAAGGTAAACTTGAGATTATCAGAGTTCACCCAATGGCAGAACCACTTAAATATAATGTTTTAAGGTCTGTTCTCCTAGAACTAATGAATTTATTGTTTAGTTTTATTGTTGAATTGCCAGTGTCTAACAGACTTACAGTACTTCACAAAAATTATTTTCTGTTCCTTTCTTCCTAATTTTTTGTCTTAGAGAAGACACATTTAGGCACCATGTAGCAGGCGAGCTTGTGCCACCATATAATTAATGTGCATAATAAATCAAAGAATACCATCAGAGGAAAAGTGCAGTTTTTAATAATGTAATAATGATTTTGTATCCTATCTCCTTCAACACCGAGAACTAAAATTTACTCTGGGTAATGCGGCTTTCATTTCTGTACAAAAACCCCACTTACTTCAACACACACACGCTCAAAGTCATCTAGAAGGGAACATACCTCCTTTTTCAAACCTGAAGTACACTGGACTTTACAGAGAGGAATTATTACCATCCCAAGGAATGGAATTCAGCTACCTTCTCTAAGCTAGTGGTGTAGAGCTAATTCTGTTTCTCCGCAGAGACTTTCTTTCCTGAAGGCTACAGCAGATGTCAAATCTAACTTCCTGGCTCTTTGAGTCCTCTGGCCTTCTGTGGCTCACCCTGCCCAGACCCAGCACATCAGGGAAAGCCCGCGGCGCCACGCCTGTACACCGTGTGGCACAAGGTGAGTGAGCGCTAAGGTTTTGACGCTCCAGACGTCTCTGAACCCTTGAGGCTAGAATACATTTCTCCCTCTTATGTGGAAATAGTTTTCCAACTGCTCAGCAGGTGCATAAATTTTATTACGGCGTTCAGCCCAAAGCCATAACACAGACACAGCTTCGATTTACTGTTTATCTTGGCTGATGCATTAAAATTATATCCTTAATCACCCTTCATGCACTTCAGTTTCATTCAAGTAGATAAGCTTATAATATGGCACTGAAATTACAAATTTATCCACAATGTATGCGAGTGTTGCCAGTGCTGAGTGTGCAGACATCAGAAAGAAGAAATTCATGCTTGGATTTCTCAATAATTTTGCTTGAAGCATGCAACCTGCTCGAACTAAAGAGGTCCAAAGAGATACAAAGTTTATTAAACACACATACTGCTTGTGGTGAATCATTGCTTAAATTTGCAAAATAGAACAACCAAGTGTCTATCTGCACTTCATATTATAAAAAATAGAGAACCAAAATATTAGCAGTTAAATAGCTTGGACTTCATCCACGTGATTTCATAAATATGAAATTTACTTCGTTGCATATCCTGATTTTAAAATACTCGCAGATAGAAATAACATCTATAATATCCATTTCCAGCTAGAAAAATCCAATTAGTTGTATGTGGTCAAATCTTTTAAACCCAAAACATGATGGAAAGTCCCTAAAAGACTGAATATTTAAGAATTGGACTCCATATCTTTTGGATCCCTTCCAAATCATAATATCCTGTGATTCTGTGAATGATTATTCCTGATTGTTAAATGTATGATGCATGTGAGCACTAGGAGATTTATATTAATTTTATATTTCCCATAGAAATTATCTCCCAGTATTGGCATATAAATTTGAATAATGCTTAGAATAATCAATACTTCTGCAGCATGAGATTTCCTGTGGATTCAAAACCAAAATTTGTATCCCATGTTTCTTTGTCATTTTCCTGTATAAACGATCTTTTGTTTAATCACTCTGTTTGTTTGGAATATATTCTTAAAAATAGAAGCAAATTAAATGATTTGTCTTCACGGCTCATCAGCTTTTATTTAATCAGAGTGTCTTTGATATTGATTTCCATTTTAGTTCATCTATTTATATTTCATTTGCTTTTTTTTTTCTTTTTCCTTTTTTTTTCTGTGCCACATACTTGATATAACCAATGACAGTTCTATTTAAACAGAAATTGTCCTTTTCTCTCTCATGGTTCTTTTTGATAGATGAACCAAATATACCATAGATCAAAGAGCCATAAACTATAGAAAAGCAGAAATACAGCCCCCACTGAATTCCTGAAGACAACTGGAGTTAAGGCATCTAGG
Organism: Nicator chloris; assembly: GCA_013400495.1. Taxonomy (NCBI): domain Eukaryota; kingdom Metazoa; phylum Chordata; class Aves; order Passeriformes; family Pycnonotidae; genus Nicator; species Nicator chloris. The sequence goes on along the minus strand of WAAE01026945.1, from coordinate 5,499 downwards.
AATTGATCAGATCAATAGCTAGACCTACAAAAAGTAATAATGCTAGATTTATGAATCCTCAAAATTTTTAATTTTTTAAAACAAGTTGTAACACAGAGCTCCTTTTTCTGCAGAATGTGGAGGGTGGGACAGAGAGAAGTTTCATTCAAAGATTGTCTTGGCAGCACACAGAACACAGAAAATGGCAAGGCAAAGAAATTGCTTCTGTATCAATGCTGGTTGTTTGGTTTTTTTTTTTTTAATGTATTTCTGTAGAATTTTGTCCTTTACAGATTTGTAAGAATTTTTGCTACAATCATCCGTTATCAAGAGGTCATAACAGGAATAAAAGAATTTTCTTGAGGACAAAGCACAGTAGAAAAGATACTGCCAAACTTCAGACTGTATCAGGAGAGCAATTTCTGATGAGAACATGGAAATATGAGTGCCATTAGAGTATAACTGCATGGCACAATTGTATTACCTAGCAATTCCAGTTGCAGCAATCTGAAGGGGAAGCACAAGATTCTGAAGAGATTGCTCTAAAAAAATTTAATTGTTTAATGTAGTTTAAGGAGAAAAATGCTGACAGAGATATTTTTGCTGCTTAAAAAGTCCTTGAGGTAAAACAAAAGAAAACCAAGTAATATCATAGTGTGGTGAGTTGACCTTATCTGGCCTCCAGGTACCCATCAAGCCTCTCCCTTCTCACAGAACAGCAGGAACCATTAGGAAAATTTTGTAGGTCAAGATACGGACAGGGAGAGATCACTTATCAATTACTGTCATGAACAAATGAACTCAGGAATATTAACTGAATTTAGTGACAATAAATCATATTGTGGGATAGTGAGAAATAAACACAAAACTAAAAGCACCTTCTCCACACAAATATTCCCCCTACCTTTTCTTCCTAAACTCAGCTCACTCCTAACTCTTCTGCCTCCTCCACTCAAAAGGAACAAAGGGTGAAAAATGTGAGTTGTGATCAGTCCGTTAGCCTTAATCTCTGCTGTTCTTTCTTCCTCACATTCTCCCCTGGTTCCAGCCTGGGGTCCTTCACAAGAGAGACCTGTATGGTGCAGTTCAATGTGGCCTTGAATTCATGAACTGCTCCGGCATGTGTCTTTTCCATGGGGTGTAGTCCTTCAGGAAGAGATTTCTTCCGTGTCAGATTTCTTAGTCAACTAAGAACTGAAAAAGAAGAGGAAATTGTTCCTTTTATTTTCTATAACCCAATGATCATTCTAGCAGGAAATTACCGCATTTCTTTATTGTCATTTCTTTTATGGTTCTCAGTTGAGTAGTTTATGATTTTATTTGACATCAGCCAAAAAATGTATCTTCTAAGCAAGTAGTTGTAAACTTAAGGGCCAGTCCTAAAAAAATGGGCTCAGAAAACCAGCAGTCATTGTTGACTAAGTAACACACAACTAATGCTTGCAGGATGGAGTGGATTGCACATCATTTCACACTGTGTGAATTAAAAAATGAAAATATCAAAATTATCATCAAACATACAAGGAAAGGGTTTATAGAAAAAAATCCCAAGAGATAATTTGAATAGTGCCTCTAATTTGCAAAAAGAATCTAATTTTGAATGGACTGGGTAAAAAGTAAAAGAGAATTGATCCTGTCTCCTTGTCATTCTCCTCAAATGGAACAGTTTTATTTTGGTGAAAAGGCATCAAAAAATTTGAACGTACCCTTTCGTGAGACACTGTGTCTCAGTCCTGAAGGCATTTAGAATTCATTTATTGTTTGTTTCAATGAGACAAGATATGTTAGTGACAGTAATGTTTAACATGGTTGAAGGAAAGCTTAACAGCATCAATCCCTGAAGGTTGATGTAAGCCCACTGAAGTGACAAAGCCATTCACAAAAAATCGAATGACTTCCCAAACCTCCAAACGTCAGTAAGTGCTATTCAAAATACACAAAGCAGGGACAGGCAATTCCAGTTTTCACAAATCATTTTATATTACCCAGTCAGTAATTATTGGGTGTTCAATTAATCATCCATGTTAGTGCTTATAAGCAGCCTACAACCACTTGTTTAGGAGGAAGCAAATTATTTCCTTGAATGAACAGATTACGATATAGAAGTAGTCTTTCCTAAATGATAAACAGAGGTTAAGGTTAAACATTCAGCTACACACTTTATGTAACACATTACAATAAGTAACTACACAAGTAAATATCATTGGTCTTTTTTTCTATTGAGAATTAAATAGAAATGCAGAAAAAAACCCCTTGAAATTATTGGATTAGATGTCTAGTAAGATACTAGATCCCTTAATTAAAGTGGTAAAAAAAAAATTATGAATAACCTTAAAAAATTGAAATAATTATTTTTATATTTTTGTCTAAAAAGGGTTAACAGAAAGACTTCTTTGCTATTGCCGAGGTATGGCAGCTAAATATTTGAGGATTAATTTTAAAGGGTAATGAAAAGCTTTGGTATTGAAATTTGTACTCAAAGATTTCAAAGTCAGCAATATTATGTTCAATTTTACAGATGGAAAAATTCTTTAACTATGACTGAATAAAATACAAGTTTAAAGTACCTTCATTTTATAAAGCTTTAGTTTTTTTCCACTTTGCAAGGGCTGATAAGAAGCATTAACAAACCCCCACCTTGCTTTTATAAAGTAGTCTATATTAAGCTGATAGGGAATAAGATTTTTATGTTGCAGACAACTGGAGCAAGTGTTTGTAGCATAATATCTTTTTATAATTCTTATTAAAACAATAGTTATTATGTAATTGTGTTTATATAGCTGTATATCACCATATACCTTAGATCAAAAGAAGGTTCTCAGTGTCTATGTGGATCACTTGAAATCATATAAACAAGTTAAATATCAACCTGATGTAGTGCATTTGTTTTTTAACCAAGATTTGAGGCTAAAATGTTATCATACTCTCTCATTGGAGAATTGGACAAAAGATTTTAACAGGAGTAATAACACATCTTCAATGTATAAGGTTTTGCTGTAACTCATACCTAACTAGATAAATTGTTTACTGAGCCCTAAGCAGACTGAAGAGATGTCTCCACAGGAATTAAAGTTTTCTCTCAATTATTCTTCTATAAAGTCTGCTTCAATATTTATAGGAGAGATATTTCATAATAACATTAGTTTTCAACTACTGAAATGAAAAAAGTTTAGCTCCTCAAGGTGTAATGGACAGACTTATTAGGTGCTTTCTTAAATCATTTAACATCAATTAATAGTCCTGCTGTGTAATCATTGGAACAATTTATACATAAATTAATGTGATATTTTATAGTTTAAATGCCTGTTATAGACAAAAGTGCAAGCAAAAAAATTGATGTTACAAGCTAAGCACTTAATGTTATAAATATGCCTGTTCTGATTTTTTTAAGAAAAGCTGATTTCAGGTAATTTATTATATTTATCATATGAAAGGCATCTATAGATAATTTAGGTGTGGTAAAATTTAGGAATACTTTAAAAAGTACTTTTAAACAGTTTGTACTTTTATCTAGGTCATGTCACAAAGTTAAAATGCACAGTCTGATGTTACTTGAACATGCACATGATGAATTGAGGTAATTTCTAATGTGGATGAGCTAGCACTAAGTACTCCAGGATTCCAGAAAACTTTTGGTGATGTCTTTCCTACCACATATATTTGAATGTCCCTGTCTTAATTAATTCTGAATGATTCAAGACAGAGGGACTTTCCAAAATCTTTGCAATACATACCTTTACAAAATGGTGTGATAAGCAGTATTTTAGGTTACCTCTCAGATGATCTTCAAAGGATCCTTTACATTATGCTGCCCATTCACAGTTTGAAGAGCTACAACTTGCCTCGGCAACAGAAAGCATTTTTGCAATTTCATGGCCTGATAGGCTGACAATGACATCTGGAAATATATATGTAATACTCATCCTCACTTCTATCTTCTTGACTCTATTAATGCGTCCAGGAGTTACTTCTACTTCAGCTTTTCTCTGCACCAAGTCCTACAAGACCATAGACCACATACATTGGGTCATTTACATACATATATGGACGATATACAAGGCCCTATACTTTGGGTTTTTAAACAATTGTGCTTGTTAAAAAGCATTGATCAGTGAGTGTGATAGAAAAGATGTGTGACAGAAAAGATGATTTGTGAACATAAACCAGCCTGAATTGTTTGTTTTTATAAAAGTAACTGTTCCTCTTGGCAGTGTAAATCACAGGTATAGTTACGGCATGTGTTAGTGCCTGTTGCTTTTTAGATCTTCCCTGTGAGTTTTATCTCAGTTCCACTCAGTGCAGTAGTTTCAATCCCACGTGCCATACTTCTTTGTCCTCTTTATCATTCTAGTTCATCAAAATGTTTCTATTCCTTAGTTTTACCTTTATTCATTCACTAATCTTTTCCCAGGAACTAAAAACCCTCACTTTTTGACACAAACCAGTCTCATCAGAATCTGGATTCACTCAATTTTTCTCCAGAATTTCCATTGTTTTCTCAGCGTTTTTGACAGTGAAATCACACAATTGAAATTATCTGAGGATTTCTGATGGGATTTCTGATGTAATTCAAGAATTACATAATAATTCATATAAAATTAATAACTTATGATCGAAAGCTACAGCACACAATCGGCCCTGACAGATATAAATTACTGGCTGCTTCATCATAGATAATTCTAGGTATTTTTACAGTATTTGCACAAGACTTTTGGGACCTTCTCATTTTATCTATTGAAGTCAAGGGAAGATCTGTATTTCAATTAGTGCTCACAAAAATAATCCCCTGAATTGAATATATCAGATGTAATTGTCTTAAAAGTAGTTGGAGGTAAATGAATGTTGAAACCCTTGTTGCAGAATATATTGTGACATATAAGAGAAGTAAAATGTCACTTTCTTAATCTGTCCTCTGAAAGACAATCTTTAGAGACTAAAAACTTGCTTTATATGTACTATTTTAAAAAGTCTATTTTACTTACTATGAAATGAATTTGTTGTTTATTTCCAGGTCACAGCCTCACATTTGACTAAAAATGAAAATTGCATTTGGGTGTGAGAAAACCTAATCTGCAAGTCATAACATAGCAGTGAGTCATAAAAATCAACTTATTTCTGTCTCATTTCTTCATGATTAGAAATTTTTGCTTCCATGTTACACTGCTTATTAATTCTGAATTAGCTATTATAAAAATCAATAAAACACCCTAACATAATATGGATGTCCTAGTGACCAAGACTTATAGGGTAATTCTCAACTAAGTTTTTCATTCTTTCTCAAATGCGAATGCTGCATCAAGAAGCTGATTTCCATGATTATCACTTGAGTTATGAGCTATGACTTTACATCTGTGCTTCTCATTATCACTATAACATTATGCAAATGTAGTCCCTGCTGGCTCACACCTTAGTTCAGTCTGCCTGATAATTACATTGCAATGCTGTAATGTAAGCACCTCCACCTCAAGTTTCACATTTTGATTTGTATGATAACTTTAAACAAGTTATTGCAAACATTTA
>WAAE01026942.1:0-10188 GCA_013400495.1 Nicator chloris | reverse complement strand
AAGTGCTTTTTGACATTTTCATTGGTTTTTTTTCTTCTTTTCCTTTTTCCTTCTGTGTGTGTGAATAAATCTATATTTGTAACTCATAAGTGGGATTGTTTTGCCTTTGTTTCTGTCTGGTCATGATCTCACAGATGGGAAAATAGTTAACCTAGAACAATTGGTGGAGAAATGTTTTGCAAACAGTGTCAAACCATGACAGACGTCTACTAATGATAGAAGCAGAAGATACCCGAAACCCCCAACACCCCAACAAGGTAATTTCAACACATAACTGGAACAGCAGCTAACATATAAGATTATAATTAACTATGAAAAACTTGTTTATAACACCAACCTACCTGATATCTGCAGGGCACATGCAGTCCAGGAGGCTCCTGCAGACCAGCAGTAAGAACTTTTTGTAACAGGTGGTGGAGGACCCAACAAGGAGAGGAAAAACAATTTTACTTCAAGGGTCTCAGAGCACTGAAATGGGCTGCCCAGAGAGGTTGTGGAGTCTCCTTCTCTGAAGATTCTCAAAACTGCCCATGATGTTATTCCCGTGCAGGCTGCTTGATCAAGGAGGCTGGGCTAGATGATCTCTAGAGGTCCCTTCTAACCCCAACCATTCAGTGGTGTTGTAAGCACAATTTCCCCATTAATCTAAGTATAGCAAGATCTAAGGCAGTCGCCTTCCTTAAAAAAAAAACACCCCCCCCAAAAAAAAACCAAAAAAACCCAAAACAAACAAACAAAAAAAACCAAAACCAAAAACCAACCAAAAAAACGCACAAAATCACAGAAGTTCACTCAGTTTTTCAATTGGCTTCAGGTATGTAATGATAAAGATTATCCAGATGGAAGTAAACAATTGTTTCTATGACAACTGGGCCAGACAAGTAACTCATTTTCTTAGAGCTGCAGTAGTGCCAATTTCAAGACTATAGAAAGCCATCTGTTTTAATAAAACAAAATTTTATGGCTTTGAGTATACACAAAAACTAGATTTGTGAATTGTGTGTCTGGCCTGCTTTGCTACTTTTTGCAATTTTTAGATTTTTTTTTTCCTTAAATACTATTTAACTGCAGAATAGAGACTGTCTGCTCTCTGCCTTAAGCAAATCTCCTTCATTTAGGTTGTATATTTTCTGTTGCTTCATTCTGACATTTCCATTCATGTACTAGCAACTGTTCCTTACATTCAATTTTCCTTGCACATAGTTCAAACCACTTGTTATGTATTTGTGGAGCTATTTATTGCTTAGTAAAACTCTAGTCTTTTTGATTTCACTCTAAATCATCACTGAATACTGATTCTGTATTTTGAAGTTCTCCCAGTTTGCATTGTGATTCTATGGCTGATACTCATTGTGGGAGTGCTGCTTAAACCACAGCACTGAAGCTTTTTTAATGCTGCTCAGCTCTTTCTGTGTATCCTATATCAAAATTAAAATTATAGATACATGAAGAATGCAGCCTTGCTCACAATCCCAATAACACATTGTCTTCTATAAAGAAATATTTTCTGAGTAAGTAGAAGGGTCATTTAACATTAGAAGGGTAAATTTGAGTGATGAGCAGAGTCACTATTGGTTATAAAGAAGAACATGGAAAGGGCATATACAAGGTATTGAAGTGTACTTCAAAGAAAAAATCTCAGTTGAAGTTAGAGAATCAAACGTACTTTTGTTCATAAAAACACCTTTTAATTTATTCATTCCAGATCCCTCTTAAGGGGAAATAAAGTGATCCCATTGTATTTCCAATTTTTTTTCTTTTTTCATGTAAGAGAATATTTAGTCCACAGAGGATCCTATTCTTATGAACTTGTATGACAAAGAAAACAGATTTGTGTTAGTTGACTGTAAGATAAAATTCTAATTTAACTTTCTGGGAAAAAAAAATCTATTACCAAAATCCATAGAGAATACATATATTAAAAAAAAAAAAAAAAGGTAAAAGAAATATTCTGTGTTATACACTCAGAAAAAATCAGTATTATCTTAATTTTGCAATGCTGTGACCTGGAAAATGAAGCCTGTTGCAAAACCAAGAGGATGACACAAGTAAAAATCAGTTGATTGATCAATTGTTAGGAACAGTCAATTTTTAATAGGATTTGAGCATAACAAGCTTATATCTAGAAATATTTAGGCATCTTTAGCAAAGATTTTTTTCAGTGAAAGGAAAAGCCATTGTTGTCTCCAAAATACAAAAAGACCCACCATAATCAATTGTAATTAGTTTTTTCACAAAGTTTATGAAAAAATTCTTCTTGTATACACACAACTAATTCGCTTTTCAAACTCAGATTATGTTATTCACAGCACTTTTACAAGATGTTAAAAACAATCACAGACAAGGAAGCCTTTACCTACTTGCTTTGCCTATTTTTTTTTCTTCGTGACATCGGTGACAATATTGTGCTGTAAAATGGAAAAAATTCTTTCAGAATAGACTGCAGAACTAGCAGTGGTGAAAAGAGAAGTTTCATTTTCACCAATTTCAGGCAACCATGACTTCAGGAACCAACATATTTCCCCAACTCCTGATTTATTGAAGGTCTACAGGTTTCTCCAAATAAGACAAAGACTTTTTTTTTAGTTGGTATGTTACTATTTAGTTATTTAGCTGGTATGTTACATCTTACAAGGGAACAGAAGTTCTCTCTTATTCTTTGACACTTAAATTTGAGGAAAAATCCAAAGGAAAACTTACTGTTTTTTGCAGTACCTGTTTTTTGTTTCTTCTACGTTTCTTATTTAGCTTTGAAGGCCAACCCAAGGGAAATCTGTTACTCTTTTCCTGGACAGAGAAGGTCACTTTTGAAACCCTGACATTATGAAAAATTGTTTTAATCTAGAAATTTTGTTTCTATAAAACACAATTTGGAGAAGTGAAAGCAGTTCTGTCTGTCGACGTATCATGCAGGCAGGGGAGACAAGTAACAACTTCACATAGCGCAGCTGTTCAATGCTCGTCCAAAGGCATTGCAAAAGTTATGCCGCAGACTCACAGCCGAACATGAAAAGCTGACATTTAATAGCTCAATACAAAAATCTTTCTAATTTTTCACTCCAAGCCCCTGTACATGTGTCAATACAGAGAGCTTGTCAAATAGGGAAGATCAGAACACAATTTCCTTATCATAAAACATGTAATACTGAAGTTTCATGTGATGCAACACGCCTGAAACATTAATTCTATTTATTCAGTCTGTGTCTACTAGAAGAGAAGCCTAAACAGCTATGATAAAGATATCAGCACTAGAGAGACAGTAAATAGGATGAGATTAATCCCTTTTTTAATGCAATATGGTAAGTAATTGCTGGGATTTGTTTCTAAACTGCAAATGCAATAATAATAATAGGGAAAAAAATCAATATAAATGATGATTATTAGGGTAAATAGCTATTGAATCAGGTTATCCAACCATTTTGCTAGAACAAAACTCTTTATAGCCTGCTTGTTTGATGTTTGTTTTTTAAATTATACCAGTGGTGCTTTTGTATCATCACTTGAGATACTAGCTCAGGATTAAATAACCTCCTTGTTATAATTCCTGATGGATGTTAGGATGGGTGAAAATGACTGACTAAAGCTCCAGACTGTAATAAACTGAATCTTATGCATATCCATGGATATCTACACACTGATTTTCATCATCTGCACTTTACTTCTTCCTTTGTCTCCACTTTTGCTAAGTTTGACGGTGTTATAGTGGGTTGGGGTTTGTTTGCCTTTCTTCTTTGTTTGCTGTGCCCCTAAATAGTTACAGAAAAACAGAGATTAAACTGATACTATTTAAACAAGAATCAGTTAATTGAAATTTTACCCCAGAGTGACTGATGATTTGGGGTTTTTTGTGCTGTTTTTTTGTTTGCTGCTGTGAAATGTATTAATTAATAACCTACTTCATAAAAATGCATGTGTACTTCCACATCTTCAAGGAAATAAAATCAAGAGCAGAATCCATAGAGAAATACTTGAATGCAGGTTTGTTTTGTTTTGTTTTTTTCACTGTTATTTTGGCTCTATTTCTTCACTCCTACAAAAAAATGTTACATCTCAAGAAACATATTTGAGGTTTGTGAGTTATTACCAAAATAGAGAAGGACAATTGAGTAGTGACAGCATCCAAAATAATGAAATCACAGGTGTTTTACATGATTAGTGCAAGTACTGTAACATTTGCAGGTGTAGCACATCCACCTGAGACAGCTACTATGTGTTCATGAACTGCTGTGGTGGGGTGACCTTGGCCAGCAGCCAGATACCTACCTGCCTATCCACCCACCCACTCCTCCTTCTCAGCATGACAGGGGACAATGGAGGAGGGAAAAGCTCATGGGTTAAGACATAGGCGGGAAGTTCACTTATCATCTACCATCGCAGACAAAACAGATTTGACTTGGGGAAACTCAAGTGTGTGGTTTTGGGAGCCACAATACAAGAAAGACATAAACTGATACAGAGTGTCCAAAGGGGGGCTGTGAAGATGGTGTAGGGTCTGGAGGGGAAGCTATAGGAGAAGCAGCTGAGGTCACTTGGTCTGTTCAACCTCAAGAAGAGGAGATTGAGGGGAGACCTCATTGTGCTTTTTAATATCCTCTTGGTGGGAAGGCGAGGGAAACTGATCCCTTCTCTCTCCCGACCAGTGACAAGATCCAAGGGAATGGCCTGAAGCTGAGCCAGAGGAGGTTTAAGTTAGATATCAGGAAAAAGTTCTTCACCCAGAGGGTGGTTGGGCACTGGAACAGGCTCCCCAGGGAGGTGGTCATACCACCAAGCCTGACAGAGTTCAAGCATTCAGACAATGCTCTCAAGCATGTGGTGGGATTTTGGGGGTGTATTGTACAGGGCCAGAAGTAGGACTTCAATGATTTTTGCGAGTGCCTTCCAACTTGGGATATTCTATGATCCTATGAAAAGTAATTTAATTTATTGTCATTTAAAATAGATTCAAGTAGGGAGAAACAAAGGCAAAATTAAAATGTTTTCCCCTCTTTTCCCCCCATCTCCCTCCCACAGGTCAGGCCCTTCCCTGAGCTATGGGCCTTCAGGGACAGCTGCTCTTGCCAGGGTCTCCACATCCCCACATCCCACCATCCTGAGGACAATCGGCTCAAGTTGCTCATTTCCTACCCAGTCATCATCTTCTCAGTGCTTGTGTGTTGTACACTGTTCCATGGCTGTACAGCTGTGCAAGGGCTCTAGGATATGGCCAACACCTGCAGGAGAGGCAGAAGGTCTCAAAAAAAAACCCAAAAGAACACCTCAAATCTGTGTTCTTTGTCAATTGGGACACAGGAGATACTGGACCGAGTGGAAATAAGGGTTTCTGAGTGAGGCTGCTTTCAAAGTAGACTTTCATGATGTATTCAATGTCAGCTTAATAATTTCAGAGACCCAAATAAAATAATACTTTCTTAATGAGAAGGGGATGATGATAAAGAGAATCTGCTGGTTTGAGTGGGTTTGGGAGTGGGTTTTGTATGCTATTCTTTTGTATAAGAAAGGAGTTTCAAGCTTCCAGGAATATTTTGCGTCTTCATCTTTATTCCCATGTAGATTTAAAACCTAAAATGGGGATTAAATAGTACCTTTCACATAAAATAAGCCACTATCAGTTGCATGTGACTGCAAGCATATGTTTAGGATAACATCTATTTCTGTGACTATGTAACACTAAGTGTTCTGTGAAGTTTAATTAATCTTGTCCAGTTTGGTCTGGAAGCCCTCTATGCCCATTCCTCTTCTCCGGCTGTGTTCTTTCTTGTGTCATTTCTGAAACCATTGATGGCCAGTACTACACTACACAGCAGGCTGGAATCAAACTGCAGCATGAGGAGTGCTCCAAAAAGAGGAAATATTTTGCATTTTTTATTTCCTATGTAAATTTGAGCTTTCTTGGTAAAATAGTCCTGAGACTTTGAGACACCCTGAGGTTTCTTCTAGGGCTGCCCTTTGACACCTGTCATCTGACCAGCAGTATGGTCTCTGATCTCCAAAGGATCCACAGAACCATCTTTTTTTAGCTTGAAAACCAGTCTGTCTAACCACCATGGCCCATTACTGCATGTCACATTTCCTATACGCTGTTGCATTGAGATTTCTTAGCTGTAATTCCTTTCTGTCTCTTTCTTGCTTTGACACTCTTGTCTTCATTGATTTCTTTTTATTTCATTAATCTTTTGGGAATTTATTTTTCATCTTTTGTGTTTGTAGAATCTTTTAGTTTGGAAAAACCTTCAAAGTGTAATTTAATAACTTTTTGTTTTTTATCAGATCAAATAGACTTCATTTTCTCCAAAACAAGACTGCCTAATGTGGCTAATAATATCTGCTGTGACACTCTGAGAACTTACATTAATTGCTAGTGCTTGCTGTAAGGATCATGTTCTACACTTGCATCCAGTTTGTGAAGATGTTCTTGACCCCCCTTAAAATGTTCATCTTCTTTTACACTGTATCAGATCACTTCAAATTATCTGTGGCAGTGATGAGATGTGCTATATCAGCAAAGAGGCAATAAGTACTTTCAGCTAATACTAAGTTTTTCATCAAATAGATTGGTTTGGAATAAGTTGAAATCTTTATTTCCAAGTTGCTTACTGTGTACAGCTTGCTGTAGAACTGTTCAATTCAAACAAGATGCAATAAAAAAAATGAAATGTCATAAATAAAATATCAACAGTGGGGAAAACCAGAAGAAAATTTCCTCTCACTATTTACACAGCTGTCTTCTATTCAGAGAGAAAGGGTAGGAGAGGCAGAACATGAAAGTAGAGTGCATTTTGAAATAAATATTTCTATTCTATTTACTGCAAATACCACTAATAGTAACTGAAAAATGCTGCAATTTATTTTATTTAATTTCATCTACCTGTGATTCTAAGAGAACTCTAATCTAGCTAATTGTTTCATTAAATCTCAGCCTAACTTTATAAATGTAAATATTTTCTGGTTTTGCTTGAATATGTTAAATTTCAAGCAATAGATATATTCAGGGTCACAATCTACTCAGAGTTATTCAGTAAACACAAAATAAATTACATGTTTATCCTGAGACTTCTCTTTGTCACATTATTTTTTGATTTTTATTCAGAATGACACTTAAGCTATTCTTACAGCCCTTTAAGAGGTAGGTATTCTCACCAGAAGCTTTCTTAGACCTTCTTGGTATGCATAAAGCCACCAGCTTGAAATGGGATTTCATCATGCTTTGGAGAGCTCCATAGCCATCAGAAGTCTTCATCCTTTATCACTCCCATATGCTCCCCAAACAAACATGATATGTAGCTACAGAGATTACCTGCTCAAGTGATCTTCCTATCAGGAGCTGTATTACTAATTTGAATATATTTCTCCAGCAGGTCAACATTTTTGCTAAGGGATTAGAAGGTAAACACATGCTCAGTGTGATACACATATATATGGGTGTTAATACATGTGTTCTTATTTGGAGGAAACTTGCAAATTTGAATTTCCAAGATTTCTGCCGTGCATGGTAAGTCTGTAGCAATTTCCAATGTCTAAGCTACTCTTGATCATTTGCAGCTGTCTATCATGTAGAGAAGTCAGGATTGGCTCATTTTTTCTTTTGATGTTGATATTCACCTTCTCAGAAATAAAGGCCATGGCATGCTTTCTTGTTTCTTAAAAAAACACCAAACAAACAGACAAACCCCCCCCCCAGCCTATCAAACCAAACCTCCCTGAACAAACTGAAACAACCTTACCTGATGTGGCAAAAAACACTTCACATACTTTGTCAAATCTGGGTTAAAATGCCTTTTAACCAAAGGCTTCTTTATTACCCTCTGAGCACAATTCCACATATCATACCATTTTCCAGAAGACTGGAGAAAATGAGACAGGTGTCTGCAACCATTTCTTCCTAGCAAGCACATAAAACGACATTAACATTCTATTTAGTGCACACATTATTCCATGTAATCAACAAGACGATTTGAATGTTCACTCCAAAAAGCAAAAGGCTGGATAGAAAAATACATTTACATTGAGAAACCAGTGTTTTGGCACTTATTGTGTGAAAAGACTTTAAAATACTTTGCAGCTCTTGGGAAAAAATACTGGAATTTTCTCATTCATTCTCCCAAAATATCCTTAGATAAGTGGTCATATTTTCTTTTCATAAGTATATAATCAATGTTTTTAGCATCATCTCTCTCTAGGAATTCTACTAAAAGTGGCTTCCTAATGGTGGAATTCATTCTTATGGAAGGACAAGTTCAATCATACCCTTTGAAACATTGCACTAAAATAAGATTAATTCTGCTGAAATTGATGTTGATATTCTATAACCAACTTATGTAAACAGAATACTGTTGAACATTAGTATACATCTGAAATGCATCTATACCATGTGCCCATATATTTGTATGCCTATATTATATGTGCTTTTATATTACTGCATTAGAATAGAGAGAAAGGTAAAGTAGCAAAAAAAATGCTTCTTTAGAACAAAAGAGCTAAAGATGTGAGTCAAGAAGGACCATGTTTCAGAGACAAATTTCACACCTTCAGTAGATCTGGGAGAGCAGCAAGTGCCTGAAGCAGAACCCCTCTCCAGTGACCATAATTCAGCTCATGATAATTTCCTTTACCCAAATACAAAAGGGTTGTTAGCAAAATTGCTTAATTTTGTAGACAAGCAAATAAAACAATTATGGCTAAAAGTAAGTAAAAGAAAAGGTTGAAAGCATAATTTTTCTGGTTGCTACTCAGGTTTTATAATCAAGGCTTGTGATTATTAGTCTGAAAATCCATCCGATGGTGGAGATTGGCATCAAAGGGCTTGAGGAAAAATTATGAAAGAAAACAGGCCTATTTTCAGTAAAATTGAAACACCTGACAGGGTCTTAGTTCTTTACTGGATTGGTTTTATGAGTCCAAAAGCTGGAAAAAAGCCCAAAAAACCAAACACTGTTTTTTACAATACATGTTCACTTTGCAACTTGTTCCAAATTTTTTGGTATCTCTGTATTTTTACTACACAAAGGGTGAGGAAAAATAGCACATCATGCAACCTGAGTCTCATTTGCTAAACCTGCCACAAAACACTGATCTGTATTTGCTACCTGTGCTAATGAGAAAGTACAAGAAGAGAGAATAGGCTTTATTTTGAACCTTGTCATATATCCACAACAGTCTCTCAACATCTTTTTGTTTTCAGGTCTTAGAACTTATTTTCCCAACATATTGAAACTGAAATTCCAGATCAGCCAAAGAACTGTTTTCTTCAGCCATTTTTCTTTAACCATAAACTTTGAGAGGTTTGAACATTATATATTCAAGTACAATGCTGATCTTGCCTTCTAGAGTTATTTATAACAGTAGAATGTTCTCTTACTTGGCTTTTCTGTCCAGATTTCTGCCTTCTGCTGAAGGTACTTTTTATATAATGAGCTAAAACTCAATCAGGATCTTGTGAATAGTCTAAGGAACATTTTATTTGGTGTGTTGACATTTCATATATTCTTTATTACCCTTTGTGAAATCTCTTTATCATAACAGTGAAACCTCATTTGAATGTTAAAGGGTTCTTTTTTCTTTCAATAATTTTTATGTTGAAGAGACAATGCTTTCTGTTTCTAGGCAGGCTACTTTTTTTTGAGATGGCATGGCATGAACCATTAATTATATCTATATTTACAGCACTCTGAAATGGTCTCCAAGACCTTTGTGTAGCTCTGTGTTCATATGTCACCACAATATACTTCTTTCAAATAGATGACTGCCAACAGACATTTATCTAACTCATTCTTAAAACCTCATAGTGAAGCATATTCCATAAATTCCATCCCTATATTTCATCTGTCTTAGAGTAAAAAAAAATTTCTAATAAGTAAGTATTGTGTCTCTTGCTAAAATAGTGATCCAAATAGCGGGCTTACAAGAAGTCTGGAGAGGGACTTTTCACAGGGGCATGTAGTGATAAGACAAGTAGGAATGACTTTGAACTAAGGGTGGGAAGGTTTAGATTGGGTATTAGAAAGAAATTCTTTACTGTGAGGGTGGTGAGACACAGGCACAAATTACCCAAGAAGTTGTGGATGCCCCATCTCTGGAAGTGTTCAAGGCCAGGTTGGATAGGGCTTTGAGATACTAGGTCTAGTGGAAGGTGTCCCTGCCCATAGCAATTGGCTTGGAACAAGACGATATTTAAGGTCCCTTCCAACC
>WAAE01026920.1:0-24376 GCA_013400495.1 Nicator chloris | reverse complement strand
ATGTTATTTCACCAGGAGAAAAAAAAAAACATAACAGCAACAAAATCTCAAGTGTGGGTATTAGTCAGTGATTGAGTATGGTACAAGAAGTTAAGCACAAGCCCAGTCTTGCTTTTCTACACCTTGGAGTTCACATACATATTGTGTGTATGTGTGTGTGTAAGAACTGGCTCATAGAATGTAACCACTGCAACATCCAATGGCTGTCACAGTAACTGCTGTGAAGAGTTAATGCATGCAGTTGTCTAAAGGTGTGGAAATGCACTAAAACTAAACAATAATTTAAAAGAGAAACAACAACAAAGTGCTGTAGGGGAAACAGATCTCTATGCCTACACAGCTTTACTTACTTCTATCCTGAAAACTAGATTTTCTGTACCCACCAAGTTAGTCAGCAGTATTGTGACTCAACCTAGCTCACACTATGGGAGAAGGTGAAAAACATCTGATGTCACACTTCCTATCTTCTGTTTTAAGGAATGAAGAAAAAAGTAATAAAATGTGAGAGGAAACAGTGCAAAGTAAAATACAGATTTGCGTACAGTCTTCGCTAATCTTTCGTAATTATTTAAAATCTCTTAATGGAAGTTCATATATATTAAGCATTCGTTTCAATTCACAACCATCCCATCAGATTTGTAAAAAACACATTATCCATTTTACATACATTTAAATTGAAAGTTATAAACTGAAAAGCAACTTGAGGAAAAAGTGCTAACAGCAGCTGTGGCTACACAAAGAAACAATTTGTCTTCCCATCCTTGCCCTGTTAGCTAACAGCAGTGTGCAGTACTCCTGCAAACTCCCACGTTTGGTTTAGCAATAAAACAAAGGCAGCAGTGATTCTTTTATTCACAGTACTCACTTCCTTCATAGCCATCAGCTCTCCAGTGTCAACACTGATACAGGTATAGACCTTCCCATACTGGCCTTCACCTGCCAAGTTAGAGTAAGGAAAATTCAGTACTCTACCTTCAACAAGCAAAAGGTACTTCAACTGCAATGAGGAAACATCACTGCTTTTTACCTTAATTTAAAACTCCAAGTAGCTTTTAACTGTAACAATAGCACATTCATAGCCCTGAATTCAAGCTGAATAAAAGTAAAAAACACTAACTGGCTGACTTGAAGGAAAACTTCACAAGAACAAAGACTTTCCCCCAAAATCCCAAACCAGAGAGTAAAATATGATCATATGGGGAAAACAGTAAGATTTGTGAATTAAATCCCAGAGTTCCAACTCATTTCCATTCATATTTCTGGTTCTTCCAAATGTAGAACTTGAACATTTTATAGGGTTAAACACATATCATAAACACAAGATCATATCTAAGTAATTGTCCTAACCAAATCCTCATCCTTGTATCCTGTTATTTGACCAGTGAAAACTTCAGTGACCTTCTATATTAAGAAAATCCCAGCCACAACAGTATTTTGTACTTTAACATTTTGATTTCAGAAAAGGTATTTCTGGTATAGGTATTTCTGACAATACCTATGCAGAGACTGAAGATTTTTAAAGACAGTCTTCGATTTCCTTCACAAATACTTAGTTTGGTATTTTAGCTAGATAAATGAAAGCATAAAGATCATACCAATCTTGTTTCCTCTCTGCCACTTGAAAGTCACTTTTCTCAAACCAACATGCATGACATTATCATAAGATTTTGGTGTGTCACAAACTTGGCCAATGATGTTCTTCCTTCTCATCTCTCTGTATCTCCTTTCTTCAAACAACTGAACAGACTTTTGAACAGCTTCCATCGGGGCTTGCTTGGAAGCAGTGTCTGAAAAGAGTGATGAACAATTTCCTTGATTGAGAAATATTCACCGTTATATTTTGTTATCTTTTGATATCACATGAAGTAACCAGAGTTAAAAGAAAACTATTTTGTGAGTCTAATTAAGATGTAGGTAAAGAATAGGACATTTTAACAATCCCATATGGAACTATTACTTATGAATCACATATGAAACTAAGGTAAAATGAGAACAGTGGTACTTTCCTAATCATCTCTTACTTGATTCAAGGAAATCACATTTATGAAACGCAACACACTTGTTTGCATTTGACCTGTAACTAACTTCTGATAGCAGAAATATGTTAAGAGTCATAAAAGCACTAAGGAAAGAAGGACAGGTAAGGTTTTGTTCTTCAGAAATAAGAGAGGTTTCTTGAAAGACCCTTGGCATCTGTTATTTCAAAGATTTAGAGGTATTAGAAATTCCAGCTCTCAAGTCTTATCATGAAAAGCATCCTAGTGAGTGAGACCAAAGAGATCTCAGGGCAGTGTTAGTTCATCCCCTCCTAGTAAAGCACAAAAATTACACACCTGTCACTGTTGACACCAGTAGCCTAACCTGTTCCTGGCAGTCTCCAAAGGATGGAGATGATGCCCCCAAACTATATATTCTACTCCCCCACCCATAATTAATACTACTTCCTCTATACTAAATATGCCTTGCTGTAGTTTTAAATCAAAATCTTTGTCTTATTCACAGAGGACAGGAAAACCAGTTCTCATTACGGCAATCTTCTAGAAATTTTCAAGTTTTCCCTCATTCTTCTTTTTTAGTTTAAACAAACTCAAATTCCTTCAGTATTTATGTTCCAGCTTCTAGATTTCAAAACAAGAATTTGCAATTCTTCCTGTGTTCTGTGTAAGACACATAGGGAGACCAGTTTCCAATGTGACAGAAATGTTTTTCTCATGTTTCATGAGGTTCTACCCTCACACTCATGTTTGTCACAATACATACAAACAAGCTTCATGTATCGATCTGTACAGTACAGGAATGTCTGAAGTAATCAACTTACTTTCAGTTTCATGAAAATCAGTAGTAAGACAGAGAGGAAGGAGCCCCACAATAGCCTTAAATTTACGAAACAGTGTGGGATCACACACTATTTTAGACACCCAAAATATGAAAATCCCACACTGGGGAGAGATCTTGGGAAGTGAGGAACTGCTTCCTACTGTCATGACTGGGCACTGAATAGGTTCAGCAAACTTCTGCAATTTCTATACAGTAACAAATGAACACAAATGAACACTGGTAGTACCTTTCAGAAACTGAAAAGAAGTAACTTTTATAAAGTTTAATTACTCCTACCTCAAAAAGTACACCTTGTGATTCTGTTAGCAATATCCCATACCTGCCGTCAGGATTTTATTTTTTCTCCTTCCTATGTATAAAGCTCTTCAAAATCCACAACAAAATCCCATCTTTCAGTACAGCACTGGTCTAACAGACATGACATTACAGTGACTCCTGAACACTTACCTTTGGTCTGGTTGATTAACGTTCTGAGCTCCCAACTCCGCCGGGATGAACCACTGCAATCTCCTCTTGGATACAATGGCTCTAGAGAAACAACAGTGTGAGCACAAAAGTAGCTTTATCTTGTATTAAGGATTATGCCACTATTTTCAGCAGAAGCTGAGATCTTACATACAGGACTAATACGCCCTACAGGTATAGCAACATATGCCTTGGAAATCAAAATCGACTTCTCTTTAGAAAACAAATTATAAAATAGAATTTCATTTACATAGAAACAGAGATCTCCTTCCACAACTTAGGGAAGCACTTCAAGCCAGGGCACTCAGAATCAAATATGCAAGGTATCTGTAGGAAAACAATTTTCTAAGGTTCCTTAGAATAAGATCTGTATTCATTCCAATCTAAGCCATCTTTCTTTTCATATAGATACAAAAAAAAAAATGGAATAAGCATGAGGCAGACAATATTTTCAACATTTGCTTAAAAACTAACAAAGATGGAAAAAATCTCCCACACCTTTTAATATAAATTTTTAAGGCATTTCTCTCCATGAAATCCAGTATGGATGACCACAATATCAACTCTATTTTGCCTCAGATTTTGTACTTCCTTTTAATTTGTACAATCAATCTTTGAAGGTATTTGTTGCAATAAATACCACACATACAGGGGCTGGGGAAACCTGAAGGAGAAGCCCTGATCAGAACATCAAGTCACACATCCTGTCCCTTCTTCCAGGATTCAAACAACAGGAAGTATTTGTGATACGGATACTGCAGGGATAAAGAACTGGACAGAAAACACTTCACTGTCCTGATGGATCCATATCTCATTAACAGTGTTTTGAAATTTGCTATCAAATGGGGTACATAATTCAGAAATCGTATTAGTGATTTCATTTTGAACACTGGAACTTAGCAAAGCACCAGGAAATCCCTTCAGATACAATTCAGAAACAGTATGAATGGCAAGAGAATAGTGGATATATCTGAGAACAAAAGGACTTCCTCTGACCATATAAGCCCACAAGTTAAAAATATAAGATTTTTGAATGCGATGAGGTGAAAAAAATTTTTGGAAAAGGTAAGAACTGGGAACAGAGATAAATATGTAAATGACATAAAGCATCTGCACATCCAGGTCACAATTTGTTACTGTGACAATCACCTTCTCGCTCTTCAGTGGGACTGGAGTGACGACTAAGGGATCTGAACTGCAACTCAGCTGCTATTGAAGCAAGTCGATCATTTTCAGGGACACTGGAACCCCTGTCAAAAAGAGTCAGCATACTATTTAGCTTGTCATTAGCATTTATTTAGTGCAACGCTAATTTCACTGCAGTTTTTAAGAGACAGAACCTCTGAAGTCTAGGATATGAACCATGAAAGCAACACGAAAGAAAAACTGATGCCGAAAGGTAAACAGAAAACTCTCTATACTCTTTTTCCGTCAAATGAAGACTTTTTAGACGATTTTAGTTATGCTGCTCTGTGAAAAAGCCCTAAGCTTCCAAAGCATAAACTGATTCAAACTGTTTCTTGCCCGTAGCAACAGAATCCGTTTTCAGGACTTGTAACCTACTACTAAGACAGCTGCTGCAGGATGCAGCTTGTGCCAGGGTTGGATATACAATCAGAAGTGATTCAGCTGGGTGATAATGTGAGCCACATCATCAGATGGAAGGTAGTAACTGAATTCATACGTGCCTAGTGCACTGCAAATACAGTCATAGTCCACAGTCATTAAGTCAGAACTAGTGGAAAGAAACATAAGCTTGTTGACAGGAAGGACACTGTGAAATGACAGCAGCCTGACCCCTCAGAGGCCCCAGCTCTTCTGGACAGCACAGAGCAGAATCAGATGCCTCAGAGTAAGAGCCAGATGAACAAGAAGGCTGAACAGAAAGGAAAACAACATTAAGAGAAACAAGACTTAAATTCTTGGGTCTTCAGGCACCTTCCTCCAGTCCCAGACAACAATTAGTCCATTCGTTTTAGAGCTGTAAATTCCTTGCTGAAGTCTTTCTACCCTCTTAGAAAAGGCTCCCCTTCTATTTTTAAAGTTTCATGGGAAAGAATTCTGACTGATGTCTCCTTAAACATAATGCTTTAAAGGTATGAGGTAAATGTTACTGGAAAGTGGGCAACATTGTCAAATCCTTCACTGAACCTAACAACTACAAAAAGATGAAAGATACCTTGCATCACAAGGTGCACACACACCTATCAGAGGACTACCAGTACTACAGTTGTTTCCAAATTGTATCTGAGTATTACCTAAAAATAGTTAAACCAAAAAAATAAAGAAACACCACTACAACTTTGAGAACAGAAGCCAAAACCACAGACAGCCCATTACCACACAAATGTTCTCCATACGATGTTTGCTTTGCACTTCCTACAACTGCCCAACCAGATTTTTATAAGTTTGAGCAGGAACTGAAACCAAACTAGTGAAAATCCTCATTGTTCTTCAGGAAGTTGAGGTTTTAATGAGCAAGAAGGCTAAGGTGGTTCTCAGCATATACAGAGCAACAGTTCCTGATGCACAAAGTTCTTAAAAACAAGCAAAGCTGCACCACCTCTAAAAGGAGGCAGCAGCTGAACAGGCCTAAGCACCATAGCTTTAAATGCAGGTGCCTGAACTCCATTTCAGGCCCATCTTAGGCACCCACACCTTCTATTGATCCAGAAAGTCTGTATGCTATTAGGCAAAAATTATAGTAAAGGAGAAGAATGCTTGATAATTTTTGGCTCCAGCCTTGGATAAATAGCACAATGATGGAATAATAACCACAGTTAGCTCAAAAACTAACCATCTATGAAGGTTATAAACATAAGCCTAGCATAAACATATAAATATCAGAAAGCCCAATGTAAACAACCAGGTATTTGTGCTTTGGATTTTAATTTCCAGTTATACTATTTTTTTTTCCTTTTGATTGTTGTTAAGAAAAACTTCACTAGAACTACGGTGGCATTTGCACACTATGCACTGCCTAGTACAACTGATTTACCAAGTTCCTACATTCAACTTTTCACAGATATTTAATGCTTATAATCATGTCTTTAATGTCTAAAAAGTTTCTGGAAAGTGTATAAAGTTTCCATCTTTGTGCTGTTCCAGCACTGGACTCCACACTTTGCCAAACCACAAAACACTTCATTGCTCCAAAATAGTCCATTTCTC
Organism: Nicator chloris; assembly: GCA_013400495.1. Taxonomy (NCBI): domain Eukaryota; kingdom Metazoa; phylum Chordata; class Aves; order Passeriformes; family Pycnonotidae; genus Nicator; species Nicator chloris. The sequence continues at coordinate 17,902 of WAAE01026920.1, read as the reverse complement.
TTTTATACACAAATAAATAAAATTCATCATTAAGACTGCAATGCATCAAAGTTTGCAACTTTCTAAAAGAAAAAAGAAAATTGTAGGAATATATTACATTTTAGTATTTTGCCTTCCTCAATAAACACAACCCCTAAAAATAACCCAGCAGCATTCACAACTCTGTCTCTGCTTTCATAAATTCTTTCTTCAAATTATTCCTACCTCATACAGGGTATTAAACACTACTTAAAAATCCAGACAGTGCATTAAAAAAAAACAAACAAGATCGTGGGATATTTTATGAACAACCATCAGAAAAATGGTTTCAGAAAAAAAACTGAGAACTCTAAGAAAAATACAAATCTTTGAAAAACACCATTTATACATCCACTGTGAGCTTATAAAGCTGTCAGAACCTCTCAGTGAAAATTCTCTAGAATGTTACTTACTTGAAAGGGCTATTCAAACGCTGCAGACTACTGCCTACTCTGTCTTTTTCACGAGGGGGCTTAAAACAGAGGCATGAAGGATAAATAATGTCTATGTTTGAATGACAAAAATTTCAAGACGTATTTTCAACCAAAAAAAAAGGCCTAGATTCATAAGCTATACATCTGGAGGCTACTGTAATAGGTGCAATAAAAATAAACTGAAAAAACTTGCAGAAAAGATTGCATATTAGAAGTGGCAATTTAATTCCCTCTTAACAGCTTAACGCATGCTTTTGCCAACAAATCAAACTGTGATGGTCTGCTGGCTCACAACTGAAAATTATTTACTACAAGACAATTCATAATCAAGTGATATCCAAGTTTGCTTTGGTCACCATCAATCTATTGTTCCTTCACTATCTCTTTTTTTCTCTACCAGCTCTGTGATGTAGTCAGATATATGTATCCATTCATATGAATTTCTATCCCAATGAACTTTCAGTACTCTGCAGCAGAAATGAGAATTCAAAAAGCTATTTTTAAATCCCAAGGTAACCCCACTGTGTTAAGAGCAGGCTTTTCACAGTCAGGGGTGCAAGGGGAAAAAAAGCTAAAATAAAGTTGGGAGATATATCAGTGGTCTGACTGTAATATGGGAAGAAGAAATACCAACAGTCTGAAATTGTAACAGCCAAATCAAAGGTCAAAAAACAAGAAAGATACTAACATAGGTCTGTCAAAAAAAAAAAGTCACTTGTGATGATACAGAAGCGGTTTCTGTTACATATCCTGATGCACGAGCAGTTTCTTTCATATTAAGTTTATTCTGCACCACCCTAAGAAGCCAAAGGTGTAGCAAGAAATGATTAAAAAAAAATCCTCATGTGTTTAATTTTGCATTTGCCACTATACAGTATTTCAAAATATTTATGACGGACAATAACAATACCAAAACTGTTCACTAACACGAAAAAAAAACTAAAATTCTTGCCCTTAGTTGTATCTTGCAGTTACCTTACTGGAAGTGATTCTATGATTCTAAGTGTTAGTTATTAGTTATCAGTACTAATTATTTATTAAAGTTATACCAATGAGCTGACTGGCACGTGTTCATTGCACAGCCATTTTACTGAGCAAATCTGTAACCTACATCCGAACTGCATGCTTTAACTATCACACTGTTCAGGCATTTTGAATCTGGAAGTGGTCTCATCACCAGCTTCTAAGACACGTGATTTTGCTCAAGTGGAACATGAATGAAGGAGCCAGCGGAAGACACGATGGGAGGGAAGAGCGCGGTGCAAGCGATCTATTAGGATGTATGTGGGAACAGTTATGTGGGTGATGTAGGGAGGATGAGTCTGCTACGTCACGGAGCGCAGCTACCTGGTCTCATTTGCACTGCTCAGAGGTTTGGGCTGGGCGGAGTCGCTCCCGACGGGAGCGGGGCGACTCCCAGCAACACTGCCATGGCTCCGCGCATCGCAAGGGACACTCCGCGTGCTGTGGCAAGAAGAAAAACTTCAGGAAAACAGTTCAAAAACAAAAATGTATGGAGTTGAAAGTTTGTTTGAGAAAGAAAATATTGAAGTGTGTATAACGATGCCTGATTTCAGAAGGTTTTCAATTACGTAAAAGATTTTTATGTGGAAGAACTCTGGGTCTCAGTAACTTTGTGGCTGCCAACATATACAGTAATAATAATCCTCAAAAAACCTTCAAATCTTTAGAATACAAGTTTCTGCCAAAGCTAAGTGGCTTCTGAAAAAAATGTCAACTGTAGAGTTTCTCACTGTCATCATATTCTGGAAAAATAGGGCCCTCTGTGTAAAATTATGCATGGCGATGTTTATTTTAGAATTTTTTAAAATTATTTTTGCAATAATTCTCATGTCAACTCTTTCAAAGGCAGGAGAAAAGATCCACTGTTTTAAGCTTATTCACAGCAGGTTGGTAATGAGACAGAAATGCCACCATATTTCAGAATGCTACATTTTTAAGTTTCATGTATGTAAATTACAGAAAGCACTGCCACGGGAACTTAGGCAGGTATTCAAAGTGTGGAAGGAAATAAAAGTCTTGTTAATGAGCAGTTTTCAGTGAATTAAAGCTTTTTACATTGAAACACTGGTTTCAGGAAAGATAAAAGGGATAAGAATGACTTCAAAGTGAGAATGCATGCACCAACAGAAAGCGGGGTGGGCAAGCAGCAAGAAAAGGAAACTTGTATTGTCCTTAAAAGCACATCAATAAAATCTGCATCACTTACATGCTAATTTTTTTCTATCTGCTTTGCCCTCAAAGGGAAAGAAAAGGTGTTCCACTTCCTGACATTCAGCATAGCCAAGAGAGGATAAAACAGTTTAAAATGCTGTAGTAATGCTCAATACCTGAAGCCTTCAGGCGTGGGGATGATGAGATGAGGATTTGGGGGATCACTATGGCACCGAGGCACTTTTACAGGACGGGGACTGTTTCGGTGAACAGCTGCAAACATAAAAACAGATCACATTCACTCAGATGTCAGAAAAACTCTCTTAAGGGCCATTTCAAGACACAAGATTAAAACAAATTCCTATTTACAGATGTAAGTGTGAACTGGCACATATTTCCTTATCCTTTAAGAATAATACATATTCTTCCAACTTTAAATAAATCAATTGTATGTATTAATATTTTCATATTTTTGTATTACTTAACTCACCCATGAAATTAAAATTCTCCAGATAGTTAAAAACTAGCAATTAGAAAATGTGCACATACTTCATAAAAACTTCATTATTTCTACTTCACAAATTAATCTTATTGCAAAATAAATATTAACCAAATAACAATTAGCAAACCAAAGAGCAATATTCTGTTCCTTTCCATAAGAATTAAGCTTTCTCAGACAATAATAGAAAGCAAATTAAGCTGTGGAAAAAACCCACATATGACAGTTTTACCCAAACTAATGCCCCCCCGTGAAAGTCTGCCCCAAGGAAGTGGTACAAATGGACAGGACAAAACCTGAATGAGTAGTCACTGTCTTTATGCCTAACTAATTCAGTGCCTCCAAGAGCAGTCTGCAAGAGCAGTCTGCACCATCTGCCCTCAACTCCTCCTTAAACAGTAAGAAAAATACTGTGGCACTCACATCTCAAGACAGCTGGTTGCCCACCAAACCATGAGCCAGTACTTTCTGCCAGGCTAGGTTCCTCTCAGGGAGCTAAGTTTCTGCCTTGTTTGCTCTAGTAGGGCAAGCAAGGGATGGCAGGGCCAGATGTTGTTTGTCCTGCTGTAATTGGCAAATACCCTAGCAGGATACTCAGAAGGCAGATCCTAACCAACCCAGCAGACACCAGCTGTTTCACAAAGCAAAAAGACAGGGTAGAACACCAGGAGATACACAGCTGTGTGTCTAGAGGCAGCAGCATGAACACAGTTGGATCCTCAGCTTTGGGAAAAGACCACAGTGGGGTTAAGTCCTTTAAAGTGGTATGCAAATGTAACTAGGAAGTCTTATTATTTTTCTTCTGATCAGGAGATAGGAATGGGTATCTGCCACATCTGCAGCCAGGATACAGTTTATCTTAAATTTCACATGTATTAAAGTTTCGGACTGCTGTTCAAGTCTGCACCATTCTTCTGTGTCACCCCTCCCCATGCCTCTAAGACAAAAGCTGTTGAGCAATTTAGTTTCTGTGATCTGCAGTGTCTGCAATAGCATTTATAACAGTTTCAATAATTTGGCATCATCATGCTGGTAATTGACCTAAAACAGGCCTCCCTCTCAACAACAGTACTGAAAGTGAACGTACAGGTTTTCCATCACTGTACAGAATTTGGTTAAATTTGATTTTAGACCATGCTTCTTTGACTGACTTTCATTGCAAAAGGTTTGTTAGCTATAAGACTTTCTCATCAAAGTGATATAAAAACAAGCTTTCCTGAAAAACTGGAAAACCTCCTCTGCAGAAGGCAGATTACCCTGCCCTCATGTCTTCTATCATCAAGCCTGCCCAGGACATGGACACCAGAAGAAGGATAAAAAAGATGACAAAGTATTTTGAAAAGTAAATGAGTTAATGGAGGTGGAGATGAAGACAGAAACAGTGCTGAGAAAGAAATTATAAAAGGCACACACAGCAGATGAAACATTCTTTTCTCAAGATGCATCATCAAATATGTGGATTTCACTCTAATGATATGAACATCTATAAAGATGGATTTTACATTATGTCACATTTTATATCAGAGAACTGTTTTGCACAGCCCCCATGTATAATTCATGTGTACTCGATAAAATAAAGTCCATTAGAAGCAAAAACATCTGCAGTGCCAAAGCGTAAATAAATAACTGCAGTGCCACAATGAAAGTTTGGGAGAGGGGGCTGTAACTACCTTCCTAAAGTTAACATCATTTCTTTACCCCATCTTTAAATAGCACAGCCCTTTTCTGTAAGATTTGCAGGACTTCACAGGAAGGACAAAATCAGAGGAAAGAATCTGTAAAGCTTTGAAATTTCTTGGGTAAAACTACCACATATTTACACTTTATCAATAATGGTTTCACATCAACAATCACAAATAGATTGAAAATACTTTTATTGGTATTTCTCGCATTTTAAAAGCACTTTACAATCAAAATTCTGTAACAGCACCAGCAAAGCTCCAGAACAATTGCCAGTAACTTCTGCCTTACCAAGGTACAAACCTGTAACAGGACTGTGAGGTTTTCCAATAACATGGCCAATGCACTCATTCATCAGAGCTTGTAAACTCTAGGAAAGACAAACGTAAGAAGTTGTGATGTTTTGTTACAAGAAGGTTGATGGTCGTATGACAAAGCTCACAGTAACAAAATTACATTGTTCAAGTATGCAATCTGTCAGATAAGCACCCCTATATTCTACCTATTACATTAAACTTCTGGATCCACATTAGCATTTTGACTTAATTGATTTTTTAAAGCTAGGAAGTCTTCGTTTTGTCTTGCCTTTTGTCCTTGTCAAAATTACATAATTGTAAGAACTGAACAGTGGCATATCAAAGAACATTTCAAAATATAAAGGCATTGGAACTTAATGTTCATTGTTAATATAATTAAAATCACATTTCCTGGAAAAAGCTGTAACAACCTTCTCTGCTCTCCCCCTTCCACATCTCAAGAAGAAACCTAAAAAAATTGAGTGAGAATATGATGGTCTGAATCTCAAGATGAAAATCTGTAAAACAAAAAATATGAAGCCCTGCATAGTAAAAGAAATACTCTTTCCTTATCTACTCATGAAGCCATCAAAAATTTCATGAAAGAGATTTGTAAAGTTAAAATGACTGAACTGGGCCTCAGACAGTCTGAGCCAAATTATTAGTTGTACTACTCAATGGGTATGTAATCCTGGACAAGTTATTAAATCTTTCTCTGGTTCAATTTACTTGTCAGAACACCAGGGATATAATGTATCCTCACAAAGTAGAAAAATTATGTTTTGTGGTAGAGCTGCTATGAAGGTCACTTCTATATGCCAGTCACTCAGCGTAGCCAAAATTTCTTCCAGAAATTCAAAAACTTGGTGAAGACCAAGAACTTCAAGGACTAAGAAAAAACAGAATTGTAAAACTAAAGAAGCAATTAGCCTGAGACTGGCATATTTTACCAACACAGACTGGGGTAGAATTCAATCTTGAAATGTACAGCTCTAAATCTAGACCATCATTCTTCCATGGCATGATATAGTACCTAAGAGATCAGGATTGGAATTGCCATTTCTAGGTAAAATACTGTGACTTGTGCTGTACAGATTAATCAAAGTGTCTTCAAGTGATGATCTCCAAAACTGAAATCCAGTGTAAGAAAGAAGTTCAAAAATGCAGTTAAGGTTTTGGGCTTCCCCCTTTCTTTCCCCTTTATTTCTTCAAAGTCTGTTTCAGAAACTTTGTCAAAGCAGAAGAAATTGAGGGGCTGCTTTCTAAAGCTAAGGTATCAGTGTATTCCAAACACCAGCTTAACTGTCATTAAGGCAGACAACCCTTCCCCAGCAACACAAATGCAGGAGTAACACAATTTACTACAGAGCTCCTGATAAAAATATATGTGAAAAAAAGACTAAACCATATATTTTCTGTATTATGCAAGACTAATGTGGTTGGCATTTCATAACACACCCTGAAATTAGTAAAAAACAAGAGGTGCTGACATTCACATTCTGCTATTTTGTGGCAACTGTGCTTTCAGTTCTCTGTAGTATTGTACCAAGATCACAGAAATAAATACTCAGAACAGGAAAAAGAGGAAAGTAGAGCAGACAAAAAAGCCAGCTTTAGTCTACTATTTTTTTCATAATAAAACCAAACAAAAGATGCTTTAAAGTCTGTTTCATGTTGAAACAATTTGAAAATAAGAATCTTTAAATGACAGTGATTTTGTGTTCATATCCACAGATGAACTTTGGATGTTGGTTAAGCCTTAGAAGCTTACATTTAGAAATTCATTATGACAACTATAAATCTCTGTAGAAAGCTGCTGTCAACTTTCAAAGACACAAAGGGAGGTGGCCTCCCAAGACAGTACCAGCAACTTGTCACCAAACTGAACCATTACTGGCAATGGTCACAAATCTGCTCTTTTCAGAATCTAAGAAACAGAAGAGATAGCAGTATCAATAGTGATATATAACAGCAATTGTTTCAGAACTGCATCTGTGTTCAGATGTTGTTTTATAAAAAGTATCTCTGCAAGCTATCAGTATATAGCTTCACAAGCATTTACAAATAAACACCAGCAGAAAAACTTATCCATACCAAGAAGTCATCTTCTGGGAGAGCTGAAATAAATGCTGGCTCAATGGCTTGAAGAAAATCAAAACCTTGAGTTGCCCATCTATGTAAAAGAAAAAGAAAAGACAGAAAATGAAATGGTCTTTGGCTAAACTCATTATTAAGAGTTTCAACCACATCCAAGAACAGTAAATAACAGTTAATTATTTTTCCTCTGAAAAATATGATTAAATCCTCATTAAAAAAACAGACTAATATACAAAAATGTTACTTTTTATCCAGTTATATTCAGACAAAGACCGATTTTAGCAAGGACACTGCCAAATAAGGTGAGCAGGCCATGTTATGTATCCACACCCATATACATGCTACCTTCCAAACAGTAGCATTAACTCAACCATAATTTGTTTCAGAGCAACAAGCCAAACCACTGCCATCCCTGCCTGAGGTCTGCTTTCTGAAACAAGACTGAAAGGATACTAAAGATTTCATGACTATCTGATTATGACTGGGCATCAGTGGTTTCATGGCCTAGACTGGTAAAGTAAAGTAACTTGGCTGGAGTGAGTTGTGTCTTCAGCCACCTGCTGTCCCCCACTGCCTCCTGTTTGACCTACTTGAACTAGCAGCTGCAACCTACAAAATATAAATAGAATCACAGGATATCCTGAGTTGGAAGAGGTACACACAGATCATCAGAATTGAACTCCTGACTCCACAAAGGGCAACACAGAAGTTAAGAGCGCAGTCCAAATGGTTCTTGAACACCAGCAGGCCTAGGGTTATGTCCATTTTCCTGGGGAGCTTTTTCCAGTGCTTGACCACCTCTCAGTGAATAACTTTTTCCTAAAACCCAATCCAAACCTCCGTAAAAGCAGCTTTAAGCCATTTCCTCTTGTCCAGTCACCAGAGAAAAGACATGAAGAAGTTGCAGATAGCAACTCATTTTCCTCTTCCCTAAGCTGAGCAAACTTAGTATCATTAATTACTCCTCATTACATCTTGTCCTTTCGGCCTTTCACCATCTTCACTGCCCTTCATTAGACCAGCTGCAATATTTTTGTGTCCTTCTTAGATTGTGGAGCCCAAAAGTGCACAGAGTACTCGAGGTGAGGCTGCACCAGTGCTAAACATGGTGGCACAATCACTCCTTCCAGCTGGTCAGATCTATTGTGCCTAAGGCACCCTGGGATATAGCTGGCCCTTTTCACCATCTGGGCAGATCACTGACTCAAAGCTTACAGTCAACAGGAACCCCAAGATCCCTTTCTGAAAGGCTGCACTCCTATCTCTTGGCCTCTGATCTATATGGAGACCCAGAGTTACAGCAGCCCAGGTGCAAAATCTGGCACTTGCCCTTGTTAAATTTCATAAGGTTGGTTATTGTCCAGCCCTTATAATCTATCAAGTTTTCTCTGTACAGTCTCTGTGCCCTTGAGGGAATCAATGTCTCCTCCGAATTTAGTATGGCAAACTTATTTAGTATGTACACAACTCCTGTATCCAGGTCACTGATAAAAACATTGAAAAAAACTGGCCCTAAAAGTGAGCCCTGAGGAACACCCTAGTGAGGAACACCCTGGCCACCAGCCAGATGTCACTTCATTTACTCCAATTTTTTGAGCCCAACCCTTCAGCTCTACCAAAAACTACCACGGCAGTAACAAGTTGGCAGTTACCTGGGTCGAGTGCCTCGGCCACTCTCACATTTTGTTAGCACATAATTCATCCATTTTCTGGCAAAGTTGATATATTTGTCTCCAATTTTCTGCCTGAATTCTCCAGACATCAGACGAACAACTTCTTTATGGTACTGTAAGAAACTAAAGATTACTTTTCACATATTAATAAGAACAACAATATCCACTGGAGTATTTGCAAGCTGACAAAACTCTACAGTATGGTAACAGTCATATCCTACTCTTAGACAAACTTATTTTATGCAAGCAGTTGCCTATTTATAGACAAAAAATTAATCAAGAAAAGTATGAAACAAAATATGCTACAGTGACAGGCAGTACTGAGCCACACTGCATTTTTCTGTGTGTTATCAGGCATATGCTGGTGTTTAACAGTATACACATCATTGAAGAAATATCCTACATAAATACTTGGTTCTGTAACCAGAGATTGAATTAGAAAGTAGTGTTTATTTTTAGTTATATTGCAGTAACATTAGAGGATAAAAAAGTTATCTATGTGCATTTAAAAATCAAACAAATACCAGTTATTTCTTATAAGACTATCCTAAAAGTATGTTAGGATATGACACAATCATTAAAAAATTTTACAAAGCCCAGAGGAATCAAATAGCAAAACAGTTAAAGCATCTGAACATAACATTTTGAATGCCCACAGTCTAAGGCAAGCACTCAAAAGCTTACACTGCATCAAAGAATCACCATAAACTCTGAAGGAATGTCTCATGTTACAGTATTATGCTATTCTAGGCTGAAAAACTGTGAGAAGGTAAATTAAACCACAGGGTGGTGGAGTCACCATCCTTGGAAGTATTAAAAAAAGGAGTAAATATGCTCCTTTGTGAGCATGGTGACACTCAGTTGAAGGTTGAACTTGACCTTGGAGGTCTTCTCCAACCTTAACGATTCTGGTATCATCTAAAATACTACCAAGCAGCAGAGCTTACAAGACTATACCTGAAATCAACAAGTTCTTAAAAGCTTTTTAGATTTCCAGGCATTGCTAATTTAACAGAGTTATCAGATTCATCTGTTGCTTTTCAATTATTCTCAAGTAAAATTTCTGAGGCAACACATTTTATTATGACTTTCTGCTAAAACTCGGAAGTCACAGTTCATTAGAAATTACCAAATGTGAGGCCCATCTACATGAAGGACTGCAAGGAGGATCCAGAAAAATCCAGGAGATTAGACCCAGCCAGCATGGGTTTGTGAAAAGCAGGTCCTGCTTAACCGACCTGATCTCATTCTGTGTGAAGGTGAGCCACTTAGTGGATCAGGGAAAGATTGTGGAGGTCATCTACCTATATTTTAGTAAAGCTTTTGACATTGTTTTCCATAGCATTTGTCTGCAGAAGCTGGCTGCTCATGGTCTGGACAGAGGTTCACTGTTTGCTGTGTAAAAAATCTGGTAGGATGGCCAGGCCTAGGGAGTGGTGCTGAGTGGTGCTACACCCTGTTGGCAGTCAGTCACTACTGGGGTTCCCCAGGACTCAGTTTGGGGGCCAGTCCTGTTTTATGTCTCCATCAATGATCTGGACCAGGAGATCGAGGGCACCCTCAGTGAATTCATAGATGACACCAAGTTGAGTGGGAATGTTGATCTGCTGGAGGGCAGGAAGGCCTTGCAGAGGGATCTGGACAGGCTGGATTGTTGGACCAAGGCCAGTGGTGTGAGGTTCAACATGGTCAAATGCCAGGTCACAACAATCCCATGTAGCACTACAAGCTGGGGGAAAAGTGGCTGGAAAGTTGCCTGAGGTAAAAAGATTTGAGGGTACTGGCTGACAGCTGGCTGAACATGATCCAGTGTGTGCCCAGGGGGCCAAGAAGGCCAGTGGCATCCTGGCTTCTATCAGCAATGGTGTGGCCATCAGGACTGGGGCAGTAATGGTACTGGGCACTGCTGAGGCTGCACCTCAAATACTGTTGTGAGGTGGGTGTCAGTCTCCCAAGTAAAAATTGTTAGGACAAGAGAAAACAGCCTTAAATTGAGCCAGGGGAGGTTTAGATTGGATATTAGGAACAATTTCTTCACTGGAAGAGTGGTCAGGCATTAGAACAGGCCACAGGAAGTGGCTGAGACCCCATCCCTGGAGGGGGTTATTTAAAAGATGTGTAGATGTAGACACGGTTCAGTGGTGGACCTGGTTGGTGGTGAGTTAACAGCTGGAAGCGATTATCCTAAAGGTCTTTTCCAACCTAAATAATTCAACAGCTCCATAAATTCTTTGTATTGCCACAGTTACTAATTACCTTATTTGCACCAACACTGAATCAGAAATTTCAACTGGTTTTTGTTTCCTTACCTCAAACCCAAAATTATAACCCTGAATCATGGCTTCCCGGTAGTATTGCTGCAAAGTGGCAGATTCAGATTCATCAACTTCAGCATCAAACTCAGATGTGAACATGTGATCAACTCTATCAATGGCACTGCTTATCTTATTGCATAGCTGCAATGCATCGTTCTGAGTAACAACAAAAAGGGATGAGGGGCATCAAAATATTACTTAGTCTTGTCAACTGCAGAATATAAGGCAAACATGAATCTAACAATCACATTATTTTAAATGAAAAGGTATTGTAATGCCATAAAAATTCATTCAGTCTTGGAAAAACAAACATTTTCCAGCAACTGCATGAAGCAAGTCTTGTAATTAACTCAAGTATTATAATAAAGTTTGCTTGCATGTCATTAACCTTAAAAACAAAGACAGCAAAAGGGTGAGTAGGGAACCGACAAAAAAAACACTAAGCAAACAAAAACATCCAACCAAAACCTTGTCTTGACAGACAAGAAAGGAGAAAATGAGTTCTACTATCTATGGTGTGACCAAGACCTTAGTTCTATTTTCACCTTGGTATATGGGTGCAGCCTCTACTGAATACAGGGACTTGATACTGCCACTTAAAGCCCAACAAGCAAACAAACAAACTAAACTCATTAAAGAAAACACTCAAACAAAAACAAAACAAACAAAAGAAAAAAAACCACCACACACACAAAACAAGCAAAGAAAGATTTAAAAACCCACACCAAATCCAAGAGAAAATAAACAGAGAGACTACCCACTTTCGCATTTTCAAATATAGGAAGGAAAGTTGTTTGTTGCAGATCACTAATTTTGATAGAACTTGGTTTTAGAAAATCATACACTTTTTTTCAGTTTAATATTGCTGCCACCCAAAGAAGTAGTCACTCTGTTGCTGTGGTATTTCATCTGCATTATAGACTTGTTTCCCAATTACCCAATGCAGAAATGATTACACCAGTACAGCTCAAAAACGCATTCACAAGTCATTCGCAAAAGCTGAGTGGAAACTGTACTGAAAGTCAAGTCCATAGAGGACTACCATGTAACTTACAATTGCAGAATATGTCATTAGCTTTGCAATCAAATCTTTTTCCACTTTTTTACTTATCAGTGAGCAAAGCATCATCACTTTTGACAAATAATCTCCAAACCTACTTACCTTTAGCTGCTGTAGAGCTTTGGCAATGATTGGTTGGCTGGATGTCTGCTCCTGGTGCAGAGATATGAGCCCTTCAATAGACTGCTGGAAAGCTTTTCTCTGACTCACAAGGTGGGCAGACTGAATGACTACAAGGAGGAGGTTATCAACCTAGAATACAAGACACCACTACTTCTTGTAAAGAAAATCCTCTCTGTAAAAATATATCCAATATCACCAGATTCCAATCATTCATTTTTAAAATTCTAATGTATGAAAGACCTCTCATCACTATTCATGAAAAACTAAATTCACACAGAAAAGCTTGATGCTGGCAACTCAACTCAAATTCTCATCTAGTGAGCAGAGTTCCATTAGGGTAAATGCCACGTCAAGTTTTCATGGGGAATCTGGTTCTGTTCACTTCAGGAAAATATGGGAAACACTGCATTAAATTATCTTCAGATTAGCTATACACAAAAAACAGCAACAGCTAAGCAAAAATATTTGTATTTCCTCAAAGCAGATGGAAATAACAACCGTCACATAAACAGAGGTTTTATCCAAGAAACACGACATACTTCAGGACAACAGCCCACTATTGAATAGGGAAAGACACAGATTTAACACACAGTATTTGCTCAAAATTTGGAAATTACCAATATGTGATACGTTTTGGAAATCAGAGCTCTGATATTGCACAAGTCTGTAAAAGCATACAGTCACAGATGGTGCTGCCATACTAAGTTCTGCTGATTTCAAAGTACAGACAATGCATTTACAACAAGTTACTCACAAAACAAGACCTACTTCATCCTGATTTTCAATACCTTCTCCCCAAAGAATAATTTCATGCTCAAAATTTTTAAGTGTTGATGAGAGCCTTTCATTTGATTTTAGTATTTAACTAACACCTTACATTTTCTCTCGTTTGCAATCAAAATGCAGAAGAATCTTTCTGAAGGGCTTTTTATTTCCAAATCTTTCAATCTTGGATTTAAAAAAACCTAGTAAGTGGTTTTAACGCATAGTGTTTTATGTACACTTACACATGGAAGAAACCATTTGCAAACCAACTTTCATCTATTGCTGTTTTTGTTTTCTGAATGAAATACTAACTTTGATAGAAGTCTGAAGAATGTCTAAGCACTTAATCAAAGGCTGGTTTTTTATTGTTTAATTGGAACAACAGGCAAACAAGAGACAACATGTTTGCACATTAAAAGCAGCAGTATGTAGAGCAGTGACTTTTTCAACTGCCTGTAATTGCTAGAATGCTCTGAATACCAAAGGTCAGGCACTGTGGTATGGAAAGTCACTCTCTTCATGGACAGTACAGCCCATTTATGGTAGGGATCCAAGGAACAGCACGACATACTAAAAGGAAAATTCATATAGCTTAACATTAAGGATATGAGAGCACAAGGGGCAGAGAGCTGGCTCAGCTGTCAAGAGTGCAGCTTAACTGCTGGCAGGGAAACTCTGTTGGCTTGGGAAGAAGGAAAGTATGACTGGAGACATTTCTTCCTGCAGAACAGTTGAAGATCCAGTAACTTCCAGAGAAATTTTATGACATTAAATGTCACAATTCATCCAAGATCAAGAGTAACTGGTTTCATGCCTCAATGTGTGGAAAGCACACAACCATCACATGTTCTTGGAGACTCGTGACTTCTTAATAAAATGTTCAGTCTTCAAGTCTTATCTGCCCTTCTGAACATGCAACTAGGTATTAAAAGTATCTCTATTATACAAGTTCAACTCTGAAAAAGGCACATTGGTAGAGACTGATCCTGCCAGGAAATGCTACAATCCATTTAATATTTACATTTAACACAACTAAGAATCAAACTTATTCATGAATTTAACTTTTAATTGCCTATGAAAGGACACATGCTTCACTTGAATCACTCCAGCTAATCTGCTAGAATAAGCATTTACAGAAGTGTGGAGATGACAAACAGAGGGGGCATAAAACCAAACCCACCTGCATGGTGCGCAGCGTATCAACAGTTTCTACTTGTGGCACTACTTTGACTGGCTGACCCTCCCACGCACTCCAGCTGTCATCCAATTCATGCTCTCTGTCACTGTGTTTGGTCATGAGCAAGTAGGCCTCATATGTAAGCTCATCTGAATCCTTGGAGCAATCCTTCCCAGCAGCCGCATTGAGGAGCTGCAAAATCACCGACTTTTCCCCTGCAATTGTACCTGGTACAAATACTTGTAAACTCTCAAGTCCAGGAATTTGTACCTGTAGAAACAAAATACACTGAATGAGTGAATCTCATTGTCTTTTATGATAAACAAAATAGATAAAATAGGTAGAATCATTTCAGCAACAAGAAGAATCTCCATCCTAAAAAGCTGTACAATATACATAATAAAACAATACCTTCACATATTTTTGCATTGAAATTCAAAATGCATTATAAATTATTTCTTTTGAAATCCACTGGATCACAATTTTCAGTGACTTCTTTCTGTGTGCTTCAAGCTAATCCTTCTATATATTCTTCTAAAGGAATCTTGTTAAAAAAGATGTCCAGTTTCACATACACACTATATATGTATGCATACAGGAGTGTAAAACATATCTACACATATTTTAAAAAGTAAATTAATCAACGAAGAGTGGAGTATTAAAAGAAAAAATCCTTCGTAATTCATACATTTCTCAGTGACTACAAAAGACTAAGAGTAAACAAAAATCTGTCTAAAAAAGTATCAGTTATTCTTCTTTCATAAAAGCTAGATTAAGTCCAGATAGAGCATTCTCTTTTAACAAAATACTACTGCTACTACTTAAAAACTACTACCAATTATATCTGTCACATTGGTAGCAATACTTCAACCAAGTGAGACATCAGAACCAGACTGTGAAAACAGTAAAACAGCCAGTATCTTGACTTGATGTGGGGTAATTGACTCACAGTGGAGTTAAATTCTCTCTTTTCAGAGTGTCATGTCATCAAGCTAAGACAAAACACTGCACTCAACACTTCTACCATTAGGCAGAAATATTTTATAACTAAAACTATTGTAATCTGTAGGCCAATGCAAAATACTAGATGGTTGTTACTAAAAGCTAAATTAGATTCCCAAAACTAATGAGCATCTGCCTGAAAAGGCTGTTAAAAATTTAAGCTCCCTACATGATATTAGAGGGCCAGTATATGAAGTGTTCATTATCAAAATGTGTGTCATTTAACCCATGTATAACAGATGTATCAAACGTGAGACACAAATTTTTCTTCAAAAAATGTACATAAGATACAATCTTTAAAAGGTCTACTAAAACTAATATGGTGTCTTGAAGCAGCCAAGACTACATACCTGGGGGACAAAATTTTTTTAAACTAAACATATACTGATTTCCCTGGCTAATTTCCAACTCAAACAATTCACAGACCAGGGCCCTGCTGAGCCAGTTGTCTTATCCATGTATTTACAACCCTTTATGAACTTCTCTCCTATGAACTTTTTTGTGTCCTTAAACAAATTTCTGTATTTAGTAAACATTTACATAATCTAACAATAATTATGTCATTAAAAAGTTCCCAACTACGAATTATTTACATGTTACAAGTATGGAAGGACAAAAAAGAACAGCAGATCTAAATACATTTGATCTGTTGAAGCAAATGAGTTACTTAAACTACAAAAAAAGATTTGCTAATCTAGGAATTTTTAAAGAATTTCGCAAAACCACAAATGTGAGACTTTACACTGCATTAAGTACGGAGCACCAAGAGCTTAACCTACTTTTGCTGTGTAACAGTTTTCTAGCAACAGTTACCCTGGATCAGAACAAAGTCCCTGCATTTCTCTTGTCCTTAGTACTCTCCTGGAAGCTTGCTAAAGCAGACCTCCACTATAATACTGTTGCTTTATAAAAGCAAAAGACGGGTCTGTAGTCTGAGATTATCTCCTCAAACATGTATCCATTTATCTTACAGATTTGAAACCATTTGTTTCACAGCACTCACTACCAAGTGTTATTAAACATAAAGGCTTTTCCTCAGTCACAAAGAGAATCTTTGGAAAAACAAGGAATTACAGCACTGATTTCCCAAAACACAGACTAGCATTCTCACCCGTACAAACACAAGTACAGAACTTGACTACCACAATTCAATATTAAACACACAACACTTTAAATGTTGAAATATAGATAACCCATTAAAAACTGAAGCATGAAAATTTTGACATTCTGCTTAGCATACTCATGCCTCTAAATCTTACTACATATGGGAATTTACCTTCACATACTCTTTTGTTTTCAGAGCATTCAGAAGATCTCGCACAGGGGCTGACAATGCAAATTCTGCTGCTATTTCAAGGTCCTACAAATAATGACAAAACAAAGGAACATGCTTTCAGAGTAAATTTCTTTAAAGCACATATGTAAGATGAGACTCTGTTAACTTACCTTCCTCAGCATTTTAGCAAAACCAAGAGCTTTGGAGGCCCTTTCTCTAGCTTCATGGAACAGCTCTTTCAGTGCTCGGCTAGTCTCTATAACAGACCTCCTGAAACATTGGCAGAAATGAAATGACAATGTTTTAATAAATCATATTACACTTACACAGCCATTAGAAAATAACTATTCACATATATGTTAGTAAGAAGAACATAAATATTTGCAAGCAGCTGACAAATAAATAGAACTTGCATAGGCACATTTTTGATAAGTATATAAAAATCTAATTCAAATATCATTTCATAAACAACCTCTCATAGCCTGAACTAAAGAGAAGGTTATTAGGCTTCAAAAAAACAAAATGATGGTTCACTGCTACTGCACAGAGAAATATAATGATACAGTCTGTGAAGCCTTGCATTTACCAAGTTTGCATTCTAAGGAATGAAACACATTATGCATCTGTCAGAGGTAGAGAAACATATATAAGTGTTTTGTTATTATTAAGCCAAAAGGCTTAATACCTGATTTCATCTGATGCAGTACTGTCATCGGCACTGGCCCAAAATTCATCACAACTGTCTTGTAGTCCAGAATCTAAAAATATTCCTGTAGATTTCAGCAGCATTCCTGCAATATCACTGTAGCAACAGAAATGGTGGAACTTCAGAGTCTGACTGAGGTAGCATGGCATCTTAAACTTCTTCCTTCTTAATGCAAGAGAGCTGTTGCCAAGTCCACGTACACAAAGAAGGAGCATCTCGGGGCCCACAGAAGCCACATGCACCTACTGCATCCTATACCTACAGCCACAGCAATAATCTATACATTCACAAAGACTACCAGCTGCTTAATGACATCTCAAGAAGTCCCATCTGGGAACCCAAAACAAGTGCTGACTTGAATATCCCTCTGGTATAAAACAACACCATAAGCAGGGGAATTAAATAAAACCTACCAAAATAGTTTTCCAGCTTGAGCTTCACCCCCTCTTATATAAGGAGTTATTTCTTTGGTGAAATTCCATTCTTCCTCTAACAGATTTTTTAAACTATGAGATGCTTGAGGTAACTCCTGCAGCATTTGGATCCAGCTTCGCATATAATCAAAGTACACCTGAACAAGGAAACAAATAATTTAAACAGAAATTT
>WAAE01026917.1:0-10461 GCA_013400495.1 Nicator chloris | reverse complement strand
AAAAAAAAAAAAAGATGGAGGCTAGGAGTCAACATGATACACTGCTAGTGAAGGACCATAGTTCTCTACCTATGAGATAGAAAATCAGACAAGTCTGCTACTAGAACACTGTTACTGTTTTTCTACATATTTAGTATATATTATAACATTTATATTGTATCATATTGTGAAAATGATTTTTATAACATTAGAAAAATATTTAAATATATTATATGAATGTTAAATTTCCTGTCTGCATACTATTCTTCTTGGTCATGATCAAGGAATTTTATACTATCAATGCTATGTTTTTGGACTTTCTTAGATCCCTGCTTTATTTGGGCAATACTACTCTTAAGGTCTTGCAACTGGGTCATTTTCAGAGAGATGAAAGAGTTATGGCTTGAAAAAAAATCTTTTTCCTAAGTTGTGTCACAAGATGCACTTGTTCAGATGGAAGTATTTCCTCCTGGAATTGTGCTTGCTAACACCTGGATTCCAAATCTAAATAGAGATACCCAAACCCTAAAATTGGTACTGTTGGTATTTCTTACTTGTGTTGGAAGCAAAAGCTAAGAAAGAAGCTGGCAGAACTTTAAGAAAAAGCTTTCATGCCTGGAGTTGCAGAATAATGTACATAATGATTTCTCCAGTGTTGCACAGTGTGCATCTTTGAGAATTCATGAGTCCACCCAACTTAAAGTCACACATGCACAACAAAACAAGTAATGAATAATGAGATGGTGAAACTGAACTGTCACTGAGGTTGTAATTCTCTGTGTCTCATTTTTGCTTCAGTGACTCTTTTCTTTTAGCCTGAGACACAAGCAGAACAAACAATTAGTGCAATAATTGATGATCTGTGCCTTCAAAGCTTGTGGTGGCCATGCCCATGTTTTATAAGTCTACTAATGCAAACAGCTCTTCCTTTGCATGCTGCCTGCTGTTCAATGATAGTGCTTTGGAGGTACACCTGTGTCAGACAAAAGATTTTATCTGTACTTTCTGGTCAGTGAATAAGCAATATTTTTTTCCTTTGTGGTTTTAGATTCCAATAACACTTACATCTGCAATTGGTGAAATGATTACATATGTAGCTCATCTTCTAGAACCTCACCTTGCCTTCTGATTGGGCTGAGTTTTACTTGAGATACTGAAAAATAATGCTGCAAGTATTAAAAAAAACCCTCAAAGTTTACATATCTGGTTTTGCTTTCCTTGAGTTATTCAAACGTTGATGTTTCTTGAGTCAGATTTTATCCATAGTAGTCCAGTAAATTATTATTTATTATTAAAATACATTCCTAGCTTCTTTAAAATCCAGCAAAAATCAAAGATCTGTAATCTTATTCTTCATCATTAAGTTCAAGGGTAGGATAAAATTAAATTATATGAAAGAAGAATAATTAAACTGATAAAGAGCATGCCACCTTTTCAAGAGAATATCTTGAATAGAATATTCAATTCCTTGATTTAGAGATTAGGACCAGATAGGAGTGACTCTGGAAAAAGTTTTATCATGGTCTGAAACCATTCCAAAATAAATAGAAATGTAATGGATGGCGTGCACAGGACTATTCTCCATTGATTTTAAGTCTCTTTAGCACACACACGTTTCTCTAAAGCTGCTTGTCAATACTTCTATACTTTACTTGCTTTCCTGTTTTAGCCAATAGGTAAAATAAACCTTAATTATGGTCCACATTGTCAAATAAGGAAACGGAATTGCCCTTAGAATCTTATTAAAATCTTCTGGAATCTATAAAAACAAATAATGATACTCAGAGGAACCTGTTTCACATGGATCAGTTCTGATCTTTTTGTGTATGAGTAATTTCAAAGAAAAGAAAAGAAGAAAAAACCCTGTCCTTTTGCAATAATGGGGAAATACCGTCCCTGAAGTAAATCCTTAAAAAATTATTGATTTATTTATTTGCAGATATCTATAATTTTCATACTTCTGTGCATGGAGAAAGACAGCAAGAAGTTTAAAGGACCAACAAGTGAGATTCTGTAGTATCCCATTTTCAATTCTGCAAGATTTCATTCTTATAGAAAGTGTCACAGATTTGAATATTCTATGTTAATGGTGCTAACACAGGCAATTCATATATTTAGAGCTCTCAACACTTGTGTCAAAACACAACACACAGTGTTAACAAAGCACTCTGCAGATCCTGGGTAGACAACACTAAGTACAGTTACCCACTGTAGGTACAGTGTCTTCAGATCTGTGACTTTTGGATAGCAAGGGATCCTTACTGGAGGTTAATTGTCTTCCCTCTGTCATCTACCATTCAGAACTTCATCATCCTTCATCTACTTGCACACCATAAATTCCAATTCCTAACACATTTGGCGTCCTCGTTCAGCATTACTTTAAAGACTGTTTTAAAGGTATGCTGCTATGTATTTGGAGAAATTAAAATCTTCTAAAACTCATCAGATTACTGATTCATGAAATGACAGCTAATCTGAGATAAGATTTATAGCCACATTAAGGCCAACTCTGACAAGAAATCCACCCACACAAACATAGATGTGTCCTGGGTGGGAAACACAGCATAAAAATGTTACTTATAACATTTTGATGTTTCTATTGATAGGCAAAATCTTATGCAGCATCATATTAAAATAAATGGAAAAGCTGAAGGGAAATTTAGGAAACAGAAAACTAGATGTCTGAACTAAGCCTAAACTTATCTTTCAAATGTTGTTAGCAATTTTTCACCATTTATATATGAAACAAGAACATTGTACAAGATAAGGTTTACACAGCAATGTCTGTCATGACACCCAAGATCTTGCTGAGTGCTTACAGTTGCTTCAGAACTCAGTTAAACACTTGAACTTCTATTGCTTTTATTCTTTTCAATGTTGTTTATTTACAGTGAATTTATCTATTACCACCTTCAGAACATTTTGTGCCTTCTTTTTTTTCACATAGCTAAATATTTTTCTATATAAATTGATGTAGAAAAATTCTCATTGTTCAGTTTAACCAGAAAAGCAGATCATTTATGCTCTGATGCATTTCCATTTCAACTCCAGTTGCTCTCATTTTTTATCTGATTTACATCCCTATTAAAAAGAAGTCTTTGTGATTCAGAACTGTAAAATAAGTTTCAGTAGATTGACTCCAGTCAAAAAATCTCAAAAGATGTTCAGCTGTAGATGGTCAGTCAGAGAAACAATTCTCATACTCAGAAAGACAAACAATATTTAGTTTATTAAAAATGTTACAAAGTCTGTGCAGGATTCAAATGCAAATCCAGCATATTGCTACACACAACTATGTATGATTACTGGGTTCATATTGGCTGTGATATGAAGGACAGTTGGTAAACAATAGCTTGACAAATGTGTCAGCTAATGCAATGTCAGAGGTCCTGCTGTTATCCATGACTCACAACAGCAAACATGAAACACAGTCTATACAGCTTCAGAGAATGCTCAGTGATTATTCATAACAACATATACTCATTATCAAGCTTTCAATGTGTTTAGTTTGGTCTCAAAGCTTTTGTTTTGATGGATTCACTTCGGTCTCATCATTTTGAAATCCTAGCTCAAATTTTCTCATGTTCCAACGTTTGTTCCCATTGTGCATGTCTTGAAGAGGAGAAAAAGTAGGTGACAGGAAAAGGAACATTGAACAGATCCCAAGATGTGACATTCTGAATTCAGAGAACTTTTTTAAGCACAAAGTTTTGAACAAAAACTTCTTAATGCTGTTTCAAGGCCAAGGTGAGATTCTTATCTTTCTGTGGACAAACTGAAAGGATCCTTGACATCCATTTGACTTAAAGCTTCTTACACTGATTGAATTTGAACCTCTCTATTAACATTTGAAAAAAGGGAATATTCAACAGAATAGAAGGAATTTTATTGTGCTTGGTGCATGGTTACAGAAGAGCGCTCAGAAAAAAAAATCCCGTCAGCAAACTCTAACTGTGCCACCATAAATTTTCTAGAAAAATTAAATGTCCTGAAATTTTCTCATTTTTCTTCTATCTAAGAATACAATGTATCCAAATTACATTTTTTACTCTTTTGTGGAGAAATTTACTTAAAAAAATCTTTTAGCTAGAGCAAGAACAAAACCAAAACTCGTAGAGATTGGTTGCAGAGTGGACATCATTTACTGGCTTGTAAGTCTTCTTATTCACAGACACATCATATTTAACATGAATCAGAACATTCAAATTATGTAGCAAGACTCTGTACCACTCTGCACCTTTTTTCTGCAAATCTACTGTAATTACTCTTTTGTAATGCATATGAAACACTAAAAGACAACACAAGAGGCAGGTGATGAGTTTTCATGTTTTGCTCGGTGGTCAAAAGTTACAAAGATCTATGACACTGCTTGCTTGCACACCCTTAAATGACTTCCTGAGCAAGCCAGCACATGGTATTTAGTGTTTCCACTAAATTTTATCCTGCACTGCATCCAAAGCAGTGTGGCCAGCAGGGTGGGGGAGGGAATTCTGCCCCTCCACTCTGCTCTGGGGGCCCCAGTATAAGAAGACTGTGGACCCATGGCAGTGGGTCCAGGGGACGGCCACAAAAATGATCAGAGGGCTGGAGCACCTCTGCTATGGGGAAAGGCTGAGAAAGGTGGGGTTGTTCAACCTGGAGAAGAGAGGGGTCTGGGGACACCTTATAGCAGAGTTTCATGTTTAAATGGGGCTTCTAAGAAACATGGGGACAGTGCTTTTAGCAGAGCCTGTAGTGATAGGGCAAGGGCTACTGCTTCTGAAAGAAAAGATTATAGATTCAGAAGAAATTCTTTTTCTATGAGGGTGGTGAAGCACTAGCACAACCTGCCCAGAGATGTGGCAGGTGCTCCATCCCAGGGAGAGGCCAAGGTCAGGTTTGACAAGGCTCTGAGCAACCTGATCTAGCTGAATACGTCCCTGTCCATTGCAAGTGGGTTGGACTAGATGATCTTTACAGGCTCCTTCCAACCTAAATTATTATATGTTTCTATGATTCTACAAACTGAGGCTGTTGTAATGTGCTGACCTAAGGGAGTTTCATGTCTTGCCTGGAAAGAAATACCTCAGAAATTTCTAGTTCTTGGCTCAACCAGCAGATTAAAATTTTGTAGAATAACCACAAATAAAGCAAAAGGACAGCAAGTGGAAACTAGGCTAAAAAAAACGAGTTAAACCAGACAGAAACAATAAAGTAGCTTAAACTTTATTAGCTGCCATCCTTCAGGGAAAAAAATTATTAGTGGTAACCCTAATTGCAATTCTCATCCTGCAAGCTAACAGGTGTCCCTATAAATGCCAGACTGCTTTTCTCTTCAGTTACAATTAAGCTTTGTCTTGTAAGTTATTTGCTAAGCTTGCAATTTCTCTGGTCTCCAGGACAGCCTCTTTCCTGAAGACAAGAATCATTGAACCACACAGATCTAGTCTTTAGCTGGAAAAACTCATGTTCCTTCCTATGTGATAAACTGTGAGACTCAACGGCTACACACACGCAAAATGAACAGGGCTGTAATATAAAAGCATGTGAAGAATTACTATAAAATATGGTGGAGTTTTTAATTAGAACAAGTTCTGAGGAAAAAAAAAGGCAGAAGAAGAAAAATGTTTTTTCATTTATTACTGCTAATTAATGAAAACTGAAAAAAAGGTCCAAATTATCTCCATTTAAAAATCTCCTCTGGTGATAAAACCCAATTATTGGGTATGTAATCAAGACTTAACAAGACCAATGAAATTCCTGATTTTAACAGGTTTTGAATTAGTAAATATATGGTGATGTAAGATCTGTTGAGTGTTGAATGAAAATGAACATTGTAACTTCTATTCCTCACTTTTTTTATGAAAGACAGCCCCACGTCTTCTGTCAGACCCATTGTGGTGGTTAGCAATTTTTAATAAAGAGTTACCTTTAATTTTCACATTTCAGACTGATTTAGCAGCAAGAGATAATCTTGCTTATTTGACAGCAGTTTCCTGACTACAAACCAAAAACTTTAAACTGCAAAAAGAACACAGAGCCACAACATAAATCACAACAAGAAAGAGAAATCTATCTTTACCCGAAGGACAGTGCATGTGCTGAATGCCCAATTCCACCAGTGCAAATCCTGTTCAACCTTGCAGAGCAAGAATGATTCACTTGCTGGACGAGTACCCATTGCTCCTTGTCAGCTCTGCCCTCGTTCTGCAACAGCAGCAGAGTTTGTCCAGCCAGCTGGGGCAGCTGGGACACGAGGAAGGTAAGCCAGCCACACAGGGGAGGATTTGTGTCACACTGTGTTTCGGTTTTGGATTTCTTACAGGTCTCACCTAGCAAGTATGAGTCCTCTCTGTGTCAAAACTAGGTCTAACAGTCTAATAAAACATGGTTTTACAAAGCTGAGCATCCCACTGGGCTGAAGGGCTTTAGGTAAATGTGTGACAGAATATCCTGACCAGAGTCTGATTTGGGTAATGTCTCAAGTTGCATAGTTGAAGCTGTGAAAGTAAACAATGAGCAGGCAAGATGTCACTTTTGTCCCAAGTAACAATTTCTTAAATAGATACTAAGTAAATTCTTCACAGAATATTTAGCATATACCTGCAGTTTCCTGATTTGAATGTCTTTTTCAAGCAGTCAATTTAGATATAGATATTTATATAATTATGTTTATTTAGTAAGTTCAAGGGCATCTTAATTGGCTGAAGGGGAAGGAAGGGAGAAGGGGAGACAAGTGAGGATTTCATGGTCTGATCTGATTTTTTCCTTTTTTCCAATAATTGTTAATGTGACAGTATCATGTTAGACTTAGCACTTAGCTGCTGAAATGCACAGGCACTGGAACCAACACATAAAGTACATCTCAATACAAGTTATTAAAAGAACAGGAGCTTTCAACTATAGTAAATTAAATCAGTTTAGTGAGAGGGTGTTAGAAAAATGCATGTAATTTATCTGATTGTGTACCCTTGTTCCTACAGTACTTCGAAAGCAGACATCTTTGTTGCCAAATTATCCACTAGAATTTGGAATCAAAAAGTGCTGAAAGTGATATTTGAAGTAAAGACTCAGATTTCTTGGTCACACCTTAATTACCATTTGTCTTTTCCAATTTTGTTTTCCTGCTTTATATGTATTGTAAAAAGAAACTGTGATGCTAGTCAGTAAAATTAAAAGCCTTCCCCATATTTTGTAAAAAATCTGTCCAATAAAAAAAGTACAATGAAAATTGATCACCTAATCACTGTGTTATCAAAGCACTGTATATTCTTGGTCATAATTGCAATTGATACACCTGAAAATGGATGGATATCCATTATTTATATTCTCATCTGGGTAAATGGGTGTATCCATTTCAGTGCCATACCCAAATCTGAATTTAGGAATTCTAGCCATCATTACAGAGAAAATAGGAAATGCCTCAGAAAAAAGGAAAGTCTCAGAACCCCCCAAAATAGGATGGAATAGACTATTTCAGTTGGAAGGGTTCTACAGCATCACCTGGCCCACAAACCTGACCAGATCAGGACTCACCAACAGCTGAGCATATCATTAAGGTCATTGCCCGAATGTCTCTTAAACACTGACAGCCTTGGGGCATCAACCACCGGGCTTGGAAGCCTCTTTCAGTGTCTGACCACTCTCTTGATAACGTAATGGTTTCTATTATCCAGTCCAAAACTCCCTTGGCTCAGCCTTGAACCATTCTCACATTTCCTGTCACTGGATCCTAGGGAGAAGTGAT
Organism: Nicator chloris; assembly: GCA_013400495.1. Classification (NCBI taxonomy): domain Eukaryota; kingdom Metazoa; phylum Chordata; class Aves; order Passeriformes; family Pycnonotidae; genus Nicator; species Nicator chloris. Next base: position 2,756 of record WAAE01026917.1, on the reverse strand, counting down.
CAGTGCCTCCCCCTCCATTTCCTCTCTTGGGGAAGTTAAAGAGAGCTAAAAGGAGGCACTTTCCCCTCACTTCCTAAGCTTTCTTCAGTGCCTTTTCTCTAATGCTTTTGTTCAGGTGGGTGGAATCCCAAGAGTGAATGGCTGGTCTCTCCTACATGGATAAAAACGTTTGATAAATATATCGTCTGCATCTTTCACCATGTGCGCAATTAATAGTGTTAGCATCCAACTAATCAAAATCAGAGTTCACAGACTACCACATTAATTTATGTGGGGGAAACCTAAGACTTCTTGCAGTGTTATTGTTTCAGATAGACTAGGTCAAGAATGTTAAATGTTCTCTAAGGGGATAGTTGAGTTTTTTGTGAGCTACAGATGAATTCAGGTTTGTTCTCAGTTCCTAGTGAAACACTTCATGATATCAACCACAAGCCTAGTGATTAAGAAAAATATCAGACTGATTTTTTGTTCCTACCTTTTGCAGTGCCATTATGTGACATGCAAGATCCCTTTGAGAAAAGGGTTCATTTCAAAAGTTACAGTTTTATTTATTTTTTCTTTTCCTGTTATTATATTTTCTCAATTACTTAATATTTGTTTCTGTCCTAATTCATTCCTTCCTTCTACATTTTATTCAATGAAAAAGGTCTTCATATCTCCCAACAGTTTTGCCTCATTTCCTTCTGTGGTATGTACACTAAAATAATCACTCCTAAGACAGTGAATATGGTTGCTAACAGAACATCATCGGGCTTTAGAGCTAAATATCACAATGAGGTTAATGACAGATGGGAAATGCTCATACATTGCACTCATGGTTTCAGTCTGTCTGCAAACAGTTTGCATTACTTTATGTTTTGCTTTGAAAGAACCTCAACAGCTTGGGTTTCTTTTTAAGGTTAAGGTTAAAACCTATGAAATCTGAATATACTATTGCATCAATACTGAAGCAAAGCAAAGCACGTATGCCCTGTTGTATGTGTGTCTGATTTTCCTCAGCTGAAAGCTCAAGCCAGAGATGTAGATTGTTTTTTGTTTTGTTATTGATTTTTGAGTTTGTTTTTTTTTTCACAGTCAGTAATAGTCCAAAATTCTTGGTTTGCCACATTCTTGTCAGATAAATAACACTCCTATTTTTCTGAAAAACTGTCATTTTTCCATCAAAGGGAGACCTGCACTTCATTAAAATACTTAATCTACGATGTCTAGTGAGAGATGTCAGGTGTCCTGCCTGGCAGCAGGAGGGCAGATCCTCAGGGATGGCTTTGACACTCCTGCCTTCAAAGCCATCCATATCACTTGGTCCACCTTGCCTTAAGAAAGATTTTATGCCACGTGTAGAAGAATAATCACACTGCCTTCCAGGTCACCTCTACTTAGGTAATATTTTTTTCTGTACCCTCTGCAGATATCTCTCTACCTCTGTCTCTATTGTCCCATACCTTCCTAGCCTGGATGAGAAAGATTTCTCTTGCACATTCCTTGTTCTGTCAGCAGGTCTCATAGTAGGCAGCCTACTAATGCCAAATCCTGCATTTTACTATAACAGCTAGTCTTAAAACATTCAGACCTCAAGCTTTCCCACTATCAGTAAGTGGAGTTAAAAACAACCTGAACTAGCACACCAATTCTTGGAAGTGTTTGATGACATGATATGCCTGTTAACACATGATGTACTGCACTACTGTTCAGAAAGTGATGTGTGCGACACGCAACAGATGCCCCATAGCCAACCCTGACTAAACTTTGCAAATGTCTAAGTGACTGCCTAAGCCCAGTTATATCTGTTGCTTTGCAGCCCTAGAGATGAAGTAGCAAAAGAGGTCCAAGACGACATAGCAGCTACTGCCAAGTGTGCATGGGCTTAAGTCAGAAGGCAGAGCCTTGAGATCAGTGCTCCTGTTCCTGTAGAACTTTAATGGGTTGCAGGAAAATAGAGTTCTAGTGAATACTGATGAGATGAAGAGGAAGAGAAGAAGCCAACCTGCCTCCTTTAGTAAGCTGTTAAAAGTTCTTACTTGCCAGGGCTGATGGAGATTTACTCTTATAAGATTACACAGGGAATGGGCATATGGGTTTAATACTCTTAGAAAGATAACAAAATCTCTCGAAACCCATACAAAGAGGTTCTTTAAGGGTAGCTAGCGTGTCTTACATTCTTAGTGCACATGGAGGGGTTGAGAAATCAGCATACTCTACGGCCACAGGGATCACATGGGTAGGATTTCCCTTCAAGGGAAATACTTAGTTCATCCTAGAAGGGAGCTTGCATGCACATTAACATCTCTGTAGCATGAACAGTAGTAGATTAGGACCCTGGCAATAAACAGGGAGTGGGCCAATGCAACAGTGTAAACATATCCTTTGCGACTGCAACGTTCAGTAACATTCCAGAATTCTTCTCTTCCATCTTGTCCAAATGAGCTTCTTTTGGCTTTAAGCCATTTCTCCATGATAATGTCAATGGCTTTAGCAATGCTAAACAGGCTTTGCCTGTTATCTTCACTTTTTTTTTTAAATTTTTTTTTTTTGCATTTTTGCATTGTTACAGCTGCTCAGCCAACCCATCAACAATGTATTTCCCACAAACTAAATTGAGCCAATAACATTGTAATCCAGTATAAACAGAGAAGCAGTTGATTCCAATTAGGCAAAAGTTTCAGTGTTTCCAGGCTTGCAGCCAGTTTGTGGTTTATGAAATTTAACTAAGTTACAGCTTAATCAGTTTCCTACTGAAAGAAAAAAACAAAACAAAA
>WAAE01026916.1:0-31815 GCA_013400495.1 Nicator chloris | reverse complement strand
AGATGGTTTAGAAAGTATTATGAATTGAGTACTGGACTGACCATGCACGTTCAGCTGAGGACCTTTACTGGATTAAATATATGGTGAAGTAAGACCTTCTGTGTCCACAGGGAGAGATTAGCAGCAGATGGCAGTGGTACACAGCAATACATTTCTTTAATTCTGAATTCCTTCAGTGTCTGTGGGATGAACTATTAGACACTGTGTAAAGGAAAAATAGAAAATAAGCATGTTTCATTACAATAAAACGTATCACAGCACTCTTGCCTAAAATAATGTTGAGAATGTTGTACATAGTCCATTCTTCTCTAGAAGGAAGAACAGGATTAAAACTGGTAAATTAAGGAAGACACTATTACTGGTCTTAAATTGCATAAGTTTGATGCATGGGTGAGAAAGCATCTCTGATGGTGTTTTGTAGAGAAAATGTATTTAGAATATGTCCAGAAAGTAATGGCCTAAACACTCAAGTTAACAGAATATTACTCATTTTGTGTTGCATTATGCCTAAAAATGAAAGATTATTCTCACAATATCTACAGTACCTTATAAATTGTATTCCATGTTATCATAGGTCAACCCAACCCACAATATATCAGCAGAGCAATTAAGCAAGTGCTTGAGTAAATACAGCACAGGGTTAATTTTCCTGTGCAGTACTGCATAACATATGAATTGTAATATGATGTGAGAAGTCTGCTCTTAACAACCCTGCTATGAACCCTGAATTGAATTGATCAAGGAATCCTGAATTGTAAGTGAAATCACTAATTCCATCTTGCACGTATGGAGAAATCTTAGAAACTATCAGACTTAGGATACTCTAGCCAGAAAGTCTTTTTTTTTGGTATCCATACTTGGGATTGTGCTCAAGAAATAATTAAAATTCAGTATGTCCATACCCAGTTTCTAAACAAAACAATCAGATGGGTTGGCTTCCAAAGGCTGTTTGCTGTCAAAACCCAAGTCCAACTTGGGTGTGATTCTGCTGTTTGTATCAGACTTAAAATATACAATTGCTTCTTAAAAACGGAGATAGTAAAAAGTTTAAATGGATTTGAATTAAAATTCGTTATAAAACTTCATTTAATAGAAAGCACTCAGTAAGATGAGTCTAATGTCTTCTTGGTCTCTTTTTATTGTTATTTTACATTACTTGAAGTGGGAACTTGAAGTACTTTTTTTAATGGATAGAGAGGTTGTCGAGTTTCACTTAAACTTTTCTAAGTACTTTTAAAACCTCCATTAAAAAGCTATTTTTGAAATTTCTTGCAGTTCTATGCTTCTCCAAATCACAAAAGAAATCACTGCCTCCTACACTGGCAGTAATAAAGAAGGTTTTGCATTTTGCAGACACTAGGGATTGATCTTTATAGGAACTCATGGAGATACGTATGCTAATATGCCCCTGTTTTACAATAGAGAGCTGAAACAAAGGAAAAGGGACAAGAAAAAAGGGAATTGGTGATGGAGCTGAGACAAGACCCTGCTTTCAGTTTTTTATTCATCCCATCCCTGCTCTCCTCAAATCTTTAAGGAAAATTATTTTCTCTATCCCCATGGATGACAGCATTCTAAAAGGTATCTGCCTCTGCAAAGATGCTGAATAATTTATTCTATGGAAAATTACAATGGAATATATGTGCACTGGAGATACTTCCAAGTGGTGAATGCCCTGGACTGTGCTTCCCTTTCCCCTGGCTTCAGCTGTGTGTGAACCCAGAGTACATGGTTATTTCCTATGATGGTTTGTTCTGGGCTCATTTCTGGCCTGTCTTCTCTTCTGCTTTGTATTTCTTTCGTATATATACTCGTATATAGCTTGTATAACTGCACCAACGGGATGAAGTTCATACTAATGTGTGGTTGTGGAAAATCAGGGCACATATTCCCTTTCTCTTAACTTGAAGACATTCTTTGCTTAAATTTTTTGGCTCATCACATGACAACACAAAATTAGTTTTACCACCCAACACCCCAAATTTATTGTAAAGAAACAACCCAAGCAGAGTTATTAGACAACATAATCTATCTCATAATGGACAGAGTCCTCTCAGGAGCCTTATCAGAACCAGGACAAATCATGTAGGCATGATTACATTGGTGAATCACTTGCAAAAGTCCAGCACTAGTGCAAGGCACAGCTCAAGTTGCAGCACTTAATGTTGTATTAGGCAGGACCATAATTTTCATACTGCAGACATATTTTGCATGCACTTCCTCTTACATCTCATAGACCTCCAGAATATCCATTGCAGGTGAAGAACAGGCTTTATACCAACACGGCTTTACACTGTGCTTTACTTGCATCAACACTTGACCCAGAGAATGAAAGTAGGATTTGTGTGACCAAGTAGCGGTTTGGTCTCAGAATTGGTAAGATTTACATTTGGACAGCTACAGATTTTGATATTTTATTCTGAGCTGATTTTCTGGGTTGTCTTAGTAATCAATGAAGAGAAAAAGGCCTGCTAAGTCGTTGAAGTATATTTGACATCCAAAACAATGCAAATAAATCACATTCTTCTCAAACCACTTATTTCTCTCCACTGGTAATAAAGGAATTATAAAGTGACTCAGATTTAGATACTTACATTCAAGGTATTAAGGTTTTGTGTCGTGGGCAAACCCAGGACACTTATATAGGGGTTATAGAAATGCCAGAAGTTGTCCCACAAACGAGCAGAGTTAAAACACGTAATGGTTTACTGTTAAGCATCCCTTGGGAATTAAGGAAGGTAAAGGAATACTTCCAGAGTGTCAATGCTTTCCTGATGAAACATTAAAAGAACTTCAGTTAAAGTCAGATGTTCACGCGGCAGTAAATAAATTAAACCATAACACAAATAAACCAGCAAGAATCCACGTGCAACAGCAGTGTAAAATCAAGGATTGTATGGACAGTAATGAGAACAAGCATGTCAGTGTATCCTTCAGAACTTTAAATTTTGCCTTGAAGTTAGAAAATTGCTAAGAAGAAATGTTATTTAAGTTATCGAAATTCCAAGACTCATTTCAAAGGATGTTGGGTATTAATAGATAAAATCACTTGTGCGTGTGTGTGTGTTCCTGAAAGGCAGCCTTTTTTGTGTTCTGTTGTTACTTGTATGAAACAGCCTTAATCTTTATAAGGCAATTGAAGGCAAACATTTATGACTAAGCTGATCTGTGGCCACAGAAAGGTTTGGTTCATTGATTTCCCCTGACTTTCCCGTCCTGTGGTGATTTGCATATATATTCTCACTGGTGTGACCAAAGCCAGACTGGTCCTTTGTTCATGCTTTGCTAACCTACTATTTTTATTGATTTAACCTATTTACAAGGTTATCTTATGCTAGTTGGCAGGTGAAGGACTATTAAATGAGTTGAGGTAGCATGAAGGGCCTGAATCAGCCACATGATGCTCAAAGCCAGATACTTGGGAATGATTTCAGAACAGATGCCAACACTGGCTGACTATTCCTCTGTGAGGTCATATCTCTGGCTTCTTGTCTGGTCAACTCTCCACCTTCTTTCTCCTTTGGAAATGCATAGAGATTTGGAGCTGAAAATACAGTGTAGTGAGACCTCCAAGCCTTTCTAACATTACATGGTGCTGCCCTGTTGGGTTATTGAAGACTTTTTAGCACTCACGGGAATAAACCCTTGTATTACAAAAACAAAATCTGAATTACTAATAATTATTACAAAAATCCAGTTATTTGACAAAGAGGGATAATAAGGAAGGCACTGAGAATTGAGCTGTAATGTACGGTTTGTATTAAAAGCTTTGAAATCTAACCATTGAATGATGCTGTCTTTAATTGTTACCTCAGAAATCAGCTTTTTCCTCTTAAGTTTCTTTTTTTTTTAACTCATTGCTTGTCATTCATTTCAAACTGTAGATGCTGAAAAAGATTGACCTTTTCTATTCTTATTTCTGTGTGTCAGTATTCTGGGATATTCTGAGTGGTTCCCAAATATCTTTTATTTCTGGTTCTGCCTGTTTCTCTTCCTGTTGTCATCCTTTCTGTGCACCACACAATATCCTAAACTCCTCATATTTCCTTCCGTCTTTGTCATTTGTTCATTCTGAATCTCTTGCCCAGTATTTTTACACTGAACAGCCTCTCAATACACGTTACACTTCAGTTCTTTCACATGGAATTAAAATTCTGACCACTTAATTAATGATTACTTAATAAATCTATTTATTTATTGTATTTCTATCTTCTATGTCTCATTTTTTGATACCTCTGTGATGTAAAAAAGGTACAGTATCTTTCACTGGCTGTTTATGTGGGTGTTTTGCAAACTACAATGCTAAGGCTATGCTGCCATAATAAACATTAGTGCTGATTGAATTTTTTAGCATTAACACAATTTCTTCACTCTCCTCTTGTATCATGGGCAATGGAGTAAGTCCTGGACACCCCCCATGCTTGCTGTTTTCTTATTGCATTGATGTAGTCTGTTTTGATGCTCAGAGGGGACAGTGTACAAGCTTACAGCTCTCACTGGCACCAAGGACTGTCCTTGCTGTGCAGTCCTGATGCATATTTTCTGATATCTACATGCTTCTCTGCAGCCCAGGAGAGACCTCTCTGTCAAACGGGTCAATATTATGTAGAAGTTCAATCCCTTTTACTTGGGTTTTAATCAGTGCCCCACCAGACTATACAAAAGAAACTAAAATTAGGAGATTCACAGGAATAGAGCAGGGCATGACCACAGAAATCCACTAGCCAGATCTAACAGCTATACTTTTATAACACTGATAAGGGAAGTTGCAGGAGACCGTGTAGGCTGAGTTAACCCTAGCTGTAACTTTTATCTGTACAGAGTTGCATGAGATGGGCCTTGGTGAATGTGGTCCTTTCTCTGCAGTTAAACTACACCTTTACACTTGCTTTTAGTAATGAAGCACAGAATGTGACATACATTCACTGCAACATGGTAATGTAGGGCAGACTTGTCAGAGTTGCCAGTTGACTCAGATTGGCTTTAGAAATTTTGATTCATTTAATAAAATTAGTAGCTAAAAACATAATGCATTTCAGAATAGGGTGTAAAATTGCAGCAAATGATCAGTTCATTTTTGGAAGAGGAGTACACTGAATAGCTTGTATTTAAATAAAAATAAATTCTAAAACTTAGTAGTAGCCCAGAAAAATGTACTCACTTCACTGCATTGACTTGTGGACAGTTCATTAATGAACATTACCAGGCAGCAAAACACGTCAACATTACAGGAGTACTCAGTGTGCCATTCAGGCAGCTATAGCTTGTGAACCTCTGTGCAAAATGTCCTAAGTATCAGCATTAGTACTGATAAAGTCAGAAAAAAATATTTTATAACTGATGACATTAGAGCAAAGGTATTTTTCAAAGAAAAGTCTTATTCCACATGCACTTTTATAATAATTCAAATGCACTCTTATCAAAACTGGTTTGACAATGTGAGAATGATCATCCCATAACCCTTACAGCAGTATTTGTGTAAAAAGGAGTGTACAGATCAAGCCTACAAACCAGTAAATTTGGAGGAGCTCTTTAAAAGTTTTAAGAGAGCTCCCATTTCTTGTGCTGTAGCACTAGCAGCTGGTTCTCGGGTTTCAGTTCACTTACAAACATTGAATCCACCTTGCAGCATCATTGCATGGGGTCACTTGAGAAAAACTGAATTATTCATTGCGTTTTTAAATTTTTTTAAACTTCAAATGTTGAAGTCACAGTCTGTTCTATATAATATATTGAATTACTTCAGAGAGCAGTATTGTTTTTCTTGGGGTTCTGCTGCTGTCCATAAAGTATTTAGGTAGTGTTTCTAGTGTATGTCAGAAATGTAATGCCTTGAGTGAGTTAAATACATTTGTATTCATGCCAGGTCATCTTATAAGCCTAAGGTTTTTACTCAGTTTCGGTGTCAGTTGCTTCCACCAGCTGATATATTTTTGAACTCTGTGCAGCACTCTTCTTCAGTAACACCCATATCTCAGTTAAGGATAAAGTCCCAGGACTTAAGTGTGACATCGTGATACTATGAAAAGAGTGTTAAAAGTTCAGTCTCATTCCTTGTGATCCTAATAACTACTTATGACAGCCTGTGCTACTTTTCTTTCAGATGCTGAAAACACTTGTTAAAGTGAGTTAAATTTTTTGAGACTGAATGTTCCTTTCCTTTTACAAAAATATTCAAGAGAATATTTTTCTGTCCATCTGAAACACTGCACTGTTTAAAACACAGCACTTCTAAGTGGGCTGCTTTTAATTTCCTATCACTGTTGAGTTCCTCAAAGTAAAAGTACTTTATGGCAGAAGGAGAGAAGGTCCTTACTGGTGGTAAGGACCATTGTCTTTCTAGGGAAAGAAATTGTAATTACCAATAATTCTAATTCAGTGAGCAAGGAATTGGGAAGAATGACTTGAAACTCACTTTTCAGTAATTTTTATTGGCCTCAATAGAGGATACATTTGAGACAGAGTAGGTAGGCAGTTTGCTATGCTTTTTTTCTAGTCTAGGAACTATAAAATAAGAGCAATGAATAAAGTATTACACCTCTCACTATGTGTGTCTATTTTGCATTTACATCTGGCAATGATTAAACACTGAATACTGGTATGCAATACATCCACCCATTTTGCAGGGTTCAGTTTGGTGGGGAAGAACTTACTTGGGGAGAGTCTAATGATTTCAGCTGGTGAGATTTAGTAATTTTCCTCTCTTCTGAATGGTAGCACTCTCACCAAGATTAAGCTTCTATAAAGTTAGTTCTTGTGCATTGCTGAGCTTCTTCCCTTGGCTGACAGCTTCATTGTTTCAAGGGAACAGAGCTGTCAGAAAAGGTCATCACTGCAGAGAGGATGGAAGCCTCTCAAGTACCTAAGGCCAGTCCCACAGAGAGTTTTGAGGACCATGGCAATAAGCTCCACCTGGACTCTGAAATAGTGAGGGAGCTTGTGCAGAGACCACTGTGCCAGAATGATGCATTCACAGTGGCTTGTGTTGCTAAGCAGACTAGCAGCTGCTTTTGTAGCAGTGGGAGTTCTTCTTACAGTATGTATTTTTCAGTCTTGGATACAATGAGATGCAGTAATCAATCTGGAGGTCATACATTTGTGGATCCCTGCTGCCAAGTCTCTGTCTGATAGATTCTGAAGAGAATTATATTTTTCAGTACTTCATTCAACAATAAGTTGATGTTTAGTAACGTGGCAGATTTTCTTCATTTGTTTGTGGTCTTTATTGGGAGTGAAGAGGAAGAAGTAGTAGTTTGGCAGGATTTAGGAGTAGTTCTTGTATTCTGTCTATCCTATACATCTTCAGAATACTCAGTTTCCATGGGTGCAGATTGAGGTTTATGGGTTCCCCACTTTGCTCACAGGATGGCAGCTGCTGACTAGATGATCAAGAATTTCCTGTTAAAGACTGCAGTTCAAATAGAGTTTCTCTCTCTATTCATGTCTGTGTAACTAAGGAACAACAGCCTGTCTGTAATCTGATTGTTTTCAGTGCTTCTCCAGTGTTTTCTTTAGCTTTCAATTTGCTTGAAAATAACAACTAAAAAGTATTTATGTTAAAGTAATAGGTGCTTTAAGGAAAAAAGTGTATCCTTTTTCTAAATGAAAAAAGAGGAGACTCACAAGCATGTAACTACTCCGTCCAAACAGCTTTCATGTCGTACTCTTGAAATATTTTTACACAGACCAGTTAACAAGACCTTGAAGGATTATTCAAAATCATGTTTCTGCAGATAATGTATTGCCAGACATAGCTACTGAATTGTCATGGGTTAATATCACTTCGCTTTTAGTTAAACAGGAAACAGAGTTCTCTGTAAGGACCTTAGAATTTCCTGTGGAAAGGACAGGGACCTATCAGAGGCCAATTTTTAGATACTGACACATTGTATAGCCACTGAGGAAGCTGGATGCGCCTTTGTGAATTACACATATAAGTTGAGGAATGCCGGGACACTTCCTTGTCCTTCCTGCCTTGGAGCAGGTAACAGGGGCGGTCCCGCTCCGCCGTGTGGCCCCCCCGGAGCCTGGCGGCCTGGCCTGGCCTGGCTGGGCCCCGGGCGCAGCAGCTGCCGGCGCGGGAGGGGAAAGCCACAGCTATTAACATCCAGCCGACCCCAAGGGCTGCTCCGCAGCCGGCCTGGCCGAGGGAGGTGTCCGCTGGGCCCACTCTGCTAAGACTGAGGGGTGGAGGGAGGTATCCACCAGCCTGGCTACTGGGATCCCGCCTGCTGTTCCTGAGCCCCCCATCCCCGCAGCTTGGAAATCCAACAGCCGTGCAGCCAGAGCGGCCCCTACCTGGCAGAAATTACATGACCGTCTTCAGGCCCCGGCGAGATATTAACTCTTTCCTTACACAGAGGAAGCTTGTGGAGCACTGGCCCTTCTCCAGGGAGAGAAAAAGACAGAAGAATTGAAACGTAGAGAGGCGGCATGAGATGGAAGTCAGTTAAAAGACCTAGGTTGAAGGAAGGTTCAAGAGTTGCCTAGTTGAGGCTGGACTTCTCTTGTGAGGCTATGGAGAATGGGCTGAAATATCCCTGTAACTTATAGAATGCTTTTTGGGGGGATGCAAAGTTCTAGTCATAACTGTGGAGTGATATAGCTGTGATCCAATGGAGAATTTTGAACAGAGGAAGATAAAGTGATATGAAGCTCTTTGCTCCTAGGGAAAAAGGAGATCTCTGTTTCTTGAGATAAAGATGATTTTGGAGATGATGAAGAGAATCTTCATTCTAGAACAGTCATCCTTCAACTGTACCCTAAAAAAGACTGCGCGTGAGTGCAGTTGCGGGAAAAGCTGCTAAATGGGAGGGACTTCACAGTTTGCAGAATCTCCTGGGTGGCTGCAGATTCGTGACATAGGAGCGACCAGAGAACTGTTTCTTGTGGCAGTGTCTCCATAAGAGTTCTAAGAGAGGTTCATCTCCCTATGAACTGAAGAAAGACTATTTTAAAGTAGTGAAAGTGACTGAAAATCCCCACTTTTGTCTCTTTATGTTGTTAGTGGGAAAGTGAATAGTTGTGGGGGGAGAAGAGGTGTTTTGCAGATTTCATTTTGATTCTCATTCTCTTCTTTTAGTGCTTGTTAATAAACCTATCTTTATACCCTTTAAGTTTGAGCCTGCTTTGCTTTTCTCCTAATCATATCTTACAGCAGGAAAAAAGAGTAAATTATTCTGGTAGACACTCAAACCACTACACTAATTTTAGGAAACAGGAATTGGTGAACGTGAAATCACTGCATGATTAAAAGGAAGAAAACACACTACTCTCACTTCTGACATTACTGTAGCATTTTATGGATGTTCCTGCACTGGCTTCTGTTGGTAACAATAAGCAAATTACTTATTTTCAAGTATTTGTGCACCTTTCTGACTTTCATAGGCAGCTTACCAACCCTTCATTCATCATAAATGTTGAAATCCAGGAGAAAGAACTGTTTGTGAGGAATGCTGATTAGAAAGGACATGGAAATTCAAGACAAGAAATCTGTTTCCTGTGCTATGTTCAGCAAGCCAAGTTGCTAACTTAAACATTTCACTGCAACACCTATGTGCTACTAATGATTACTGCCTGTGCTAGTAACTAAAAGGTGTTACAAGCAATGCACATAGCATTTTTACTTTCATCTGGTAGTATGTTGCAGCTATATTTGGAAAACAAGAACATGAGAGTAAGAAAACATAGCCACAACACAGCCACGTGTGTTAAGTTACTTATCCAAGTCACCCCATTGCATCTTGGTATATCATGTTAGAATTCTGTTGCATTCTCTTGCCTTTTCTACATAGATAAAGCTTGGAGACAATTAACTGCATCTACTGAAGAACTCAGTAATAAGCCCAGAAAAATAATTAAACTGTGTTTAAGTAAACAGCTTAAAGGAAACAGCTGTGCAAGAACAATGGCTTTTGAAACAGTGTATCTTGACAGAAGCTCAGATCCCATATATTTCAGCCTTGTTCATTTGTCAACATAAAGGCAAGATAAAACCTTGTGGGATTAGGTAGACTCCACAGCTAAAAATACAGTTTGACACTGTTTGTAGACACATGACAAGTCTACAAAGATACCGTATTGCTAGTCTTTTCATCTAGAAAAGTGTATGTCTTTAAGGAGGGTGAATACTTTTATTGAATTTAGATTCAAGCACTGTAGTATTAGTATCTTCAAATAATTTGAACCAGATGTTACATTTTTCTTCTTTCCAGACTTTACAAATACAGATGGTAAGGAAATCATGCATGAAATACTTCTGAATAGAACTTTTAATTAATATTTAGAAACTATTTTGCAGTTGGCATAATTTCTAAAACTGTTTATCTAATTTTTTAAACTGTGTCCCATTATTGAAATTTAATTTAGTTAATGAAGATTTTTTGTAATTTTAAGTTCTGTATTTCATATCTACTTTCTAGCAACTTTGTAGCATACATGTTCCTAAATTGAGCGTGCCATCCCCATTGATGCCAATTGTGCTATATGCATTACATATTGTTAAGGAGGAACATTAACGGACAAATCTCATGAGAGTGCAGTAAAATGTGACAGGAAAGGCTGACTGCCTTGTGAAGGACAAGAATGCAGGCAGAACAGCAAAGTCTAGGCTGGACTCTGTTCTCTTTCAGGTGGATATAAAATAAGGGTCCTTCTTGCCATAAAATCACATTAATGGACTTACCCTGGTCTGTGCAATGGAGAGCAGGATTCAGCCCTTTCATCCTTTTTCATAGTAAGTTTCCACCGATTTTGGCGAGATGCAGTTCCTGAGTCAGAACTGCTGTTAACCTTCAAAATGAGCTGAAGGTATTTTGGGATCCCATGTGAATCATAAACTTCTCCATTTTTATTTTTGTTGGGAAAAGACATTTCTATTGCCATGTGTAGAACAGCTGAGACTTTTCTTCCACATCAAGCATCAAAATGGTAACTTGGCAAAGGGCTGTCCCGAAGAGATATGTTGTACTTTTCATGTACATGCAACATCCTGGACTTTTCCAGGAGGATTTCCACACTGGTTCATCCTCCAGTAGGTATCTGGATGGCAAGCTACACTTCCATTATATGCTGTATTTGCAGCATGTTGTTACTAACATCCCAAGAAACAAACGAAAAGATGATGTCCTTGGCAAGCCATAGCTACACCTCATCAGTCCAGGTGTGTGAACCTCACTGCTCTTAGAGGAATGAAGTTTGCACGTTTGTAACTGGAGCTACAGGTGTAAAATGATCACACTTTTTGCCTGGCAGATTGACAGCAAATTGATACGATGGTGATTCCTTGGAGAGGTGATCAAACAACATTGGTATTTATCAGTCTGAATACTGAGAGCTGAGTCAAAGCTTGAGAATATGTAGGACCAGAAAAGTACAACTGTAGTTTGAAGCTTTTACTGTCTTCTCATGCCCAAGTCACAGACTAGGGATCTGGGCCAAGAAATACTGTTAGCTTAGAAAATGATTTTAAATGAAAGTAAATTGGACTGTTTTGCACACAGAAACCGTATTGTGTCTGCAAAGACAGCTTCAGAAAAAATAAAGCATGTCCAAAATATGCCCATAATTTGATATTTACTGTGATGAAAAAGCAATGAAATCTCCAGTATAGCAAACTGGTAGAGCTGTCTGAGCAAATACCTTTGAACTCAAAGAGCTGAAATTAAATGGGCTTTGTTAATTTACCTTCCTTAACATTTCCATGTAGTTGGTACAGCTAATCTGTTTCTTTTTCTTTTGTTCTATCCCCCAGGAACTATAAAGCAGTGTGTTCTTATTGCTATGATGATGGGAAGGCCAAACAAAAGTCTAGAAATGAAGATAGTCATGGCCATGCAGAACTTTCTTAAATGGCCTCTTCATTGTTCTTTACCACTCATCAGTTTCAGATATTACAACCACACATGAGTCAGCAGAATGGCTCATATGAACCTCCTCCATCAGCTTCAGTACAAAGTCACATGGCTTAAAATGGTGCCAAAAGCTTTGTTATTTTGATCTCAGGAAACTAACTACAGATTTTAAAGCCCGCAATTTTATTTATAAATAGAAAATTGTCATGAAACAATGCAAGCTATAGGAATCTGCTGCTAGTCATGTTCCAGCTGACAACTTAATCTATTCCTAATTATTGTGCCGTAATATTTATTGTTGGGTTTCTAATTTATAGTGCAGTTAATGAGAAAGGAGCATAGTCAGAAACCACAAGACTTATTTTCAAGATGGAATTTTGTTGCTATCACATTACTAAAAAGGAAGAAAATATGTTGCAAGGTACTTACCTATAAAAATTCTAAAAATTCTAAATTAATTATGATTAATGATATTTCTTTAAAGGGTGACACATTTATATAATGCTAATATGGACAGTGCTAATAAAAATAGTACAAGAATTTAAAAACCAGAAACTTCTTGGATCAGAAAAATGTAGACTCTAGAATGTGAAAGAAGATGCACTCAAACTAATCAAATAGTCAAATAACAGTTAGAAAAGCAAGAATGACCAGAGGCAAAAGGTATTTAAATTCTATTTCAGGATCTTCCTACAGCAGAGTGAGTATTGTGAAATAATAGTATAGATGTGTAAGTACCATATATTTAGAATGTCATATAAGAATTTTGGCAGAGGAATGCCCTTCATAAATAACACCATTCAGAAATACCCTGCTTAGTGCTCAAATGAGGACTTTTTTGATGTTATGGCTTAAAAAAATATGTAAATATGCCTTGGTTTGCTTGTGTATGCCCTTTCACCTGATACTAATTTTTCCATTTGAAGCAGTTGGTTCTTTGCTTCAATAACATTTCTGCAGCAACAGTCTTCAGCTCTCTGTCAGCCTTCTTTCTGGAAGCACTTTGTTACTGCCCCTGTTTTCTAGCATTTTGAATTTATTTTGCAAGTGAAAATTGCAATGGAGTTGTGGCAGTGTAGGGGCAATACAGATTGCCATAAAGCTGGCATACTTTGAGCTTTCTCATTGACTCCCAAAAATTGTTTTTAGATCATTTTGTGTAACCAGAAGAATCAATGGAGAAAAACCCACAGAGGACAAAATTAATCTTTGGGCTTGTACAAAAAATGTCGTAAGCCTTGAGATCCTTTCTTTATTTATTAGGTAGTGTTCTTTCATTATAGGAATGGGAAGATATTCAGTGAGACAAATCTGAGGATGGCATGCTGCTGGGAGGCAGGTGGCAAGCAGGACAGTAAGAGGGTGGTAGATAGTCCAGTGATATAGACTTCCCTGCCTTAGAGACTGGGGCAAAAGCTTGAGCCTGGGAATTCTGACTGCATTTGACTTTGAAGTCTGTAAACTGCTGCTCACACGAAAGTCTTTGTGGCACTGGGACCTATGTTAATAAGGTTAATAAGGTTAATAATAAACCTATGGTTTAATTTTTTCAGGGTGTTAGTCTTTGCCAGTCAGATGATAAGACCATAGACAGGCAAAAGTACCTCTTCTTATGTATAAATTAATATTTTTGTACTTGTGTGTGTAGTCACTAAAAAGTGACTACCACTTCTAAGTGTGCTATTAAATATTTGCCATTAAAATAAACTAATCTTTAATGTAATTTTAAAAACTTCAATCCATCAAGTAATTTATTTTTCCTAAAGCCTACATCCTCCTTTTTCTCTTTGTAAGAGGGCTTAATATAAGTATTTGACAGAGGAAGTGTGCATATATGTAGCTATATTATATATGTATAACCTATGACATAGGAAATCAAACACCCCTTTGCTGGTTTTATTCTACATTGGTTGTTAACTGAAACAGCTAACAAATAATAATTTTTCTGATTATTTTAATCAATTGTATGCACCAGGTTGCAAATAACAGCTCTAAATATGTCCTGTTTGCCATCATTGGTAATTTTCAGCTTGTTTTGTTTCGGGTTTTGTGTGGTTTTTGGTAATTGTGTCAGAAATGGAAAAAACAATTCTCCTTAAATGGTAGAAATATTGCTTTTTAATTGTGACTGTGGCTGTAAATTTTAATACTAGCTGTGGCTAAAAAACTGAGACTGAACAATCTGATTGTGCAGTCAGTCATTCCATTGCCTGATCCCCAGCTTGCCTGCAAATTCTGTTTGTAAATTGTTTGCAGGATTGTCCCAGATATTTCATAACCTTATTTTTGTATTGAAAATGATTGATAGTAGACACATCTGTGTGGAAAGCCAGGGATAGGTAGCTTTGCAATACTGGATTCAAGAGCTGTTCAAATTTATGTCCAACATTATTGGAACCCAAAAGTTTCATGGTCACTGGGGTGGGTGAAGATACATCACCAGAGGTTTCTCACACAGAGAACCTTCATTCAACAGTAATAATCATCTTCCTGTTTGTAGACCAGTACAGAAGAAGCCCCAATGAATCAACAATTGGCAGAACATCAGTCAGAGCAAAGAAAAACTCAAGTCTTCTCATGCTAAACTAAATTTAATTGCTGCCTGCTGAATATAGGATTGCAACATAGTTTAACTTATTAGCCTAGTAACTGGAATGAAATATTCACATGATGAATATTTCACATTACTTTTCATTTGGCGTGGGGAAAAAAAAAGTAGCAAATCCATACTTGCAAACCCAGCACAAGAAGCACAAGGGTGCACAATGCATAGATGTCAGGCCTGGGTCATAAAAATGAAAGCAATGTTTTGTGGTCCTTCATCAAAATTAATCTGCCTGCATCTCAGGAGGCCAAAGCACGTTAGATCAGCTGCCTGTGAACCAAAGCTAAGTGTGTGTAGATGGCATTGCAGTCCACTGAGAAGACACACTGGCTTTTATTGATGCCAGTTTAGAGTTCTCCTTGCTGGGCTCTAGCATTTCTCCATAGCGGACCAAAGGTTTTTGAAGACTCTTATAAAGTCTCTTCACATGTTTATTCAATGAGATAGTAAAGCTTATAAATCACTAAGCAATTATCCGTTGCTCCTCTCTGTTTCTTCAATGATTCACATTACAGCATTGGATTCTGTGTGTTTTGAAGATATCTTAGTTATTCATGAAAGTGAAAAATCTACAGACTACTCCAATTAGGAATATTTTATATTTAATAACTTCAGGTAGTGTCAAATTTCTGCCTGTCTCTCAAGTAGATGATAACACTGTGGTCTTACATGTGAACTTTCTGCTACTGGTAGTTGTGTCTTTGGTCTACCTTGGCTTGGTTCTTGTCCTCTTGGTTGCTATTTTGTCTTACTTGAACAGCTGTTTGGATTCCCTTTCAAACACTTCAGGAATTAATAGTCAATCTGAGATGTCCTATGAAATATTCTAGTACCAGGTTTAAAGCTGTAGTTTTCTTTAATCTAGGGATAATCTATCTGTCAGTGTCAATCCTTCATTCTTTTGAAGGAAGTGTAAACAGCTCTGAATTGGATCTCCATTCTTTTCCAACTATACATTACTATGTCAATTTACTAAGATTATTTCAACTCATATTCTCATTTTTAGTATTTTATCTTTTCCACACTTCTCACTCTCTGTCTTCTATCTCACTCTCTTTCTAGAATCTCCTTCAGTCATCTATTTTCTTGTTTCATTTTCTTATCAAAAAATGAAAAAAGTTTTCAAAGCTGATAAGGGTCTTTATTAAACTTTGGATTTGCATAGGATTCAGGAAGCCCTATTGCAAACTAAAATGCCTATTATACTGTATTTTTACATGAGAAATGCTTCATACTAGACCTAAGGTCATACCAATTTTAGCTAATCTAGAACTGTAATCATATTTCATTATTCATATGTTATAAGATGTTTTTGCCAATATACAGAGAGGAGCTGTGATTTTAATAAAAGTGTTTACAGACATTGCTAGTTTTCAAGCATATATAGATAAAGTTTATATGCTTATATAAATAAACCTTAAAAATTCTGTTCCAATTTTTCAGCCAACTGACATGGACATTTTCATGAGATTCCTGCTTATGTGACAAAAGACATCAGGGAATGTGCATTTCAGCTTTATGCATTATACATACACTGAGCGTCACCACTTATATTTGTCATTTATGCTTGAAGTGTTCCCACATTAATTTGGCTAGGTAGTAGTTAAACCAGCAGTATGCCTCCTAGGTTAATATGCACCTGGGTTAAAATGAAAGTGCATCAGCACTAGCTTAGTTCTCAACAGACTGTCTTTCAAACTGGAATTAGAGTGGAGTACCTGGGAGAAGTACAATGTCACAATGCTCTTGTACAAACGGGCTACATAATCCTGGGATGAATAATTTTCAAATATATATTTTTTAGCAGGGGCTTATGATTAACAGTGAGAATTCCAAGGCATCGAAACTGTACTCTAGGGACTGGTTCAAAGGTGACTTAATGTAGTCAAGGAAGGGAGGATAAAACTTTAGTAAAGCAGAACACACATATTTGATAGAGAGGTGATATAATTTAAAGTAAATCAGCTGTAGATATAAATTCACTTCAACTACTGCAGTAGTGGATATCCAGTAAATATAATATCTTTGTCTTTTCCCAGTTAAAGTGAATTTTTTGTTTCATATCACTTGAGAATATGTAGT
The DNA here is from genome assembly GCA_013400495.1 of Nicator chloris. Lineage (NCBI taxonomy): Eukaryota > Metazoa > Chordata > Aves > Passeriformes > Pycnonotidae > Nicator > Nicator chloris. The sequence goes on along the minus strand of WAAE01026916.1, from coordinate 15,276 downwards.
ACTATTTGAGAATACTAATAATCTAACTGAATCTTTGCCTCCTCCTTACAGTTATAAGGTAAAGATATAATTTTTTTTAAGTCCTACCATTTATGTTTAGTCAGAGAGCTTTTGTTTCTCATTTATCAACAAAAATTTCTAGCAGATATTAAGAAAATATGATGTTGGCTCTGGAGGGCAGATTTACATTTTCCCAAAATACAGTGGTTCCTTCCTTGTGCTAAGAGAGAAAGGCAAAGAGCTGGAGCTCAGCCAGATGGTCTGCTCAGAAACGCCCAAATGATAATGCTCCTGGGTTATGTTAATATCATAAGGAGACATATATAAACATAGCATGAATAGAATAAAGATGATTTCAGATTGTACATCAAAGCTAATTCAAGCATGTAAATATAATCTGCATTTCATTTCCTGAGAATTCTGGGAGAAAAATCAGAACTACTTTGTCCAAAAAAATGATCTAAACACCTGATCTGGCTGAATAAAAGGGATAACTTAACAAAACAGTCAGACGATAAGGGATAAATATTTTACTAAACACAGTATTTTGTTTTTAGAGGCAAAGTTTAAAGCAAAATAAGGCAGTCATGTTATATATTGTGCATGGCATTATATTGAACTAAAAAGAGCTTAGCAGCTTCATTGGAAGCTGCTTACCATCATTATTAGTAGAGAATTTGCAGGTATTGGAGAACATTCATTATTGTTTTGTAAGAAAGAAAGAATTTAAGATACTAATTATAAACCCTTCAAAAATTATAGCATGAGAAATGGACAAAGTCTAAGTAAGACCTTGAGGAGCCAACTGGTTTTCAACTAAATGCCAGACAGACAAGTTTCAACAGAAGGTGTATGGTCTTAAGCAAAACACTGATTAAAATACTTAATTGAGTAAGCTGAAATGACAAACAAGACCAGCTGTAGAGCAAAGATTGTACCATATCAGCTGTGCACACAGTATGGCTCAGCCTTGAGAAATGTCCACATGGGAAGTAGTAATTGACCAAAAATTATTGTTCATAAAAGAATCTGATAACCAAATCAACTTTACACCATGTTGATAAAGCAGCATTTTGTAATTTGCAACATCTGAACATTTAAGAAAACTAACTTTCCCTTTCATGTAAAGTTGGTCTCCTTGAGCTTTTTCTCCTTTGTTCTTTTTTGAAAGAACGTATTGGGTTTTGTTACAGTGTTTCTTATAAATATGTGTAAGGCAAAAGTATGTTTTAATGAGTGATCATTAGCTGATTTCCCATGGTCTTGTGTGTAGACAGTAGATAAAAAATAAACATGTCTAACTAATGGCAAATAACTGTGCAGCCATGATCTAATGTTGCTTGTTTTCTTCTAAGTGACATCAGTTCTGCTTCCCCATGGGATTAATGTTTGCAGATGGATAGTCATACATATGAAGCCAAAAAGAAAACCTGAAAAAATCTTGATTCTTTATTTATATGAGATATTAAATTTCAAATGAAAGTATGCCAGGTGCTGAAAAACAACTGCATTTTAACGGTTGTGTTCTCAAGTGTGCTTAAAAGTGGAACAAATTTCTTTCTATTCTCTTCGAATGTTCTCTTTGCCCAGAGATCCTGGTATTCATTCACTTCTTATTGAACAAAACCAACAAAAGTACAAAGTCCTGCCTATGCTCAGTAACTAAGCATTTTGGGTAAAGACTGCTATTTTCTATAGCCAAGGGCGTGTGAGAACACAATGTTACTACCAATCATTTCTAGCAATCCTTGACTTCCCACTCTGCAAAACCTCTTATCTACTTACTGTCTAATTGGATGTGGAACATATTTCAGCACAAGTCCAGAAGGGAGTGTAAAATTCTGTCCCTAGAGATACTGCAATTTCTCTCAGCTCTCTTTTTGCCGTACCTCCTTTTCTGAAATCCTCTCTAGCAACCCAACAAGTACTTAAGAATTCTTCACAAACCCTTATCCCCTGTGTGTCTTCAATATTCTTCCCAAACAAGGATCAGTATAAAACATTTTCAGTTGTATCCATTAAAGTTTAATAACCAGCTTCCCCTTTGGTGCTTACTGTACAAAAAAATATCAATATTTGGAGCTGTTAAAATTTGTAATATCTTTCCTTGACTCTGCAGTAGCAGCAATTTTATCTGAAAGCCAAAGTGGAGTTTTGTGTGATATAAGAGTGTCATATCCTCTACTTTATTTCAAGGCGTCAAATATGGTGGAAAGTCTACAAAAACATGAACCTTAAACCCTGAATGAAAATAAAATGAAACTTAATGGTAATATCTTCCTTAATTTAGTATGTCTGAGCTGAGCCATACGCACAATTTTAAGGGAATAGCGCTATCATCTGAAATCCTCAAGGCCTTCAATATTATGATTTTTTAATAGAGACAAGTTTAGTTATGATCTCAATTTTTTGAATATTTAATCCCAAAAGTTCCCTATTCAAGAAATAAGGACATTCATTTTGTGTTCTTCTTTCAGCACTGAGAATTCCTTGAACAATGCCAATACAGTTTAAGAGTAATCATTATTTCTCAGCTTTCTAATAAGATGCTACATCCTCTTGTGAATTTTTGATGAGTATTTTTACATTTTAATTATTATCTGAATTGTTAAAAATTTGCCTAGGTTTTCTTAAAGAACATAATCCAACGGGAAAAATAATTGACTGACTTTTCAAAACGAAGTATTTGTTATTCAGAATAGCAAATGACTTTGCAACAGAAATTATGGAGATTTTCTTCTGTTGAAGTGAAACTGGTACTAATCACCTTCCACTGAATACCTTCCACACATACTCTTTATTCTGGAAGTAAGACCAAAGTAATTCTTTACCATTTAAAGAGGATTGAACAAAACTGTGGCCATGCTTGCACCTCAAGTGCAGAATTGCACAGGAAATGGGGACAAATAGAAGGATTTATAACTTGTTGATGGATTCTGTTCTCAGTGTGATTGCAGCTTCAGTATAAAAAGGTAATTAAAAACAATTAATGATGCTGCCCATAAATCTGTCAAAGGACCAGCAGCTGCACATAAATATTATTCTAGTTGCATAATCCATTACAGTATGATGAAGAAAATACAGGAAAGAGCCAATGAATGGTGTTTCAGAAGTGCTTCATGATTTTTTTTCAGTTTGTTTTCCAGTAAGAGTTTTCATGAGAAACTTGTTTTGTGCAGAACTGTTCTCATTCTCTATTTAGAGTGAAAATATTGTCATGTAGTAGCTGTGTTTGCCTTGAGTGCAGAAAAGAAAAGGCCATGTAAAGGAAGTTTCAAGTTCCCCTTTGCTTACTCTGAGGTAAAGGCTTCTCGTAAAGGAATGAAATGGATTGAAAGCACTCTGAGCTGTCAGTACATCACAGCTTTGAATCAACTGGAAAAACAGCATGGTGTCAGCAGCATGGAGATGGATTTTCATTTAATTAGGTGCCTTGTTCTGGCAAGAGGAGAGAAGCAAGTGTCTCAGCAGAGTGGCCTGTGTGCCTCCTGCCCATTGCTGAGGGTATCCCAGTGTTCAGATGGTTCTCCTGTGGTGTTGTGCCTGGGTGCAGAGAGGTAGAAGGCAGAGAGTAAACATCAGAGCTTGAAATCACATTCTTCATTTGAATGGATTAATTTGTTTTTACTAGGTTCTGCATTATGTCAACACCAACAGAGAATTTTTAAAGATATACTTTTGTAACTTGTATTTGCCATATTTGACTGTTGATCTAGAACAAACTGTGTAAAGTGAAATCAATTCCCAAAAACCGAGTGTCAGAAACACCCATTGTATTCACTCATTCACTCATTCATAACAAGATATTCCCTCATTAGTCACTAAGTGGAAGCTAAATAGAGAAGAAAATAGCAACCTCCCAAATAATTCATTAGAAATATGCTATTGTCACAAGGTATTGTCACAAAGGTTACTTTTTTTGCTTCCTCACATGCCAGAGAATCACACCAACACTGTCTATTCAAGTGTTGGACAAGTGTTATTTACACATTTGTTGTTCTTCTTTCATCCCTTAACTCACTAAATATAATTAAAAAGTATTTGTGGGAAAGGAGAAGGCATCTGAAAGGCACCAAGTGACATGTGTGTTGTCACTTTTTTTCTGAAGAGCAAGAACTTCAACACTACAATTGTCAGAACAGCAAATAATGACCTTCTGGCACATCAAAACATAGACTACATAGACGTTGCATTGGCAGTTTACAACTCTAACTGTAAGTCTCTGAGGGCATCACGATACAAATAAAAATGATGGCACTGCTCAAGAGTAATAACTAATGGCCCATGCAGAAAGCTGTCTGCATCTGTTAGAGCACACGGGTACGTGCAAGTGTTACTGAGAAAACTGTTAGATGGAGATGTTAAAAGAAGACAGGCCTGAAATTAAATTTGATCAGTAGAAACCTTTGTCTTGTGAACCTGTCTGACATGAGATTCCTTCATGTCTTGGGAACGGATATTTATTCCATGCCTAAGCTGGTATTTTACTATACAGCAGATACTCTGGTAAGCTTCCTGTTTGCAGAGTTCAGAAGAACTGTCTTTAGAGACATAACTACTCCTTGTCAGTATATCCAGAATGGCTGGCAATCTACTCAGAACAGCTCAGTATCTGTGTTGTATTGTGCCAAATCAAACCAGAATTTGTTCCCAGGTTTTTGTTGCTGCGGATAGTAACGTTCCTGAGTTCTATGTTCTTTATGGGACCAGTCAGTTGAACTTGTACAGGTACATTCAGACATCAAAAATTTTGCTTAGGCTAAGACAGTCTCAGAGGATGAACCACACCTTAATTTATGTGTGCCAGCATCTAATGTATAGTTTCATATATGCTAAAACAAAACCTCTTTGATTACGTGATGTGATTGTACAGCTCAAAGCTGGGAACCTGTAAATGCTGAGGTAAATGAGGAAATGCTTGCATTCCTCCAATATTCCAAAATGTTATGGATCCGATCCTAATTTAAAAGCTGCTACTTGAATTTTGCATAAAACTTCCCTTTCAGCATGAACTCATTTTGAACCTTCTGCCGTAGGCTACCTCTATACTAATTAGGTGCTGGCTCAATTCTCTTTCTCAATGCTTTGGTTTGTCAATAGCTGTACAGTGTGATTCATAGGATTAAAGAAAGCATAAATTGTGAAGACTCTGATTCTGCAGCTACAGAAGATGGGAAGACCTGAAAGCTGATACTTTGCCTAGGTATGTCTTTAGAATTAAAGTCAATGGATAATGCCTATATCATTGGCTAAGATGTAAGGACTGTTAGATCCAAGACTAAAAATAGGCACACTGATTTGACTGCTTTAAGCAATAGTCTGCTGCACGAAAGAAAACCAATGCACTTTTGGCATCATTCCCTAGACAACTTTGCAGTTTTAGTCTCAAAAATACAGAAACACATCCTGTGGAAACCTAGGAAAGCACCTCTGTCTCTGTTATTTGCATTGGCTGGCTCTGCTCCCTGGGTTGGATTACCCTTTTGTGATATGACGTCTCCATTCTCTAATATCCTTTGCTTGCTTCCCTCCAGGATCTGCCAAAGGAACTCTAAGGATTCTCTAAGTATCTTTGTCTGAAACAAAACTACTGAGGACAAAAGCCTAATTTTTAGGCATAGAATGTGTGAATACAGCCCTTTCCAATGACAAAACCTCATCTCTTATGAACCATCACATATATCATTAACCAGGTTAATGACACTTTGGTGAGAAATACTAAAAAATGTAGGAAACCGTGTTGGGATTCATGTTATCAGACTTCCAGAGCCAGCAGTGTGATCATTTGAACAGGTTCTGGTTTAGAGTGAAAAAAAAATGGGTATATCTTTACAACAGAACCTATTTTGAAGTGAATTTCACCCCAGAAATGCCTTTTCTTTTCACTGACTATAAAAAGAATCTACACTGATTTAGATGCATGTGCCATGTGCACCAAACATGGCATAACTTCTGTCTCTGACCTTTCACCAGAACCGCCAAGGTCTCTAAATGAGTAAAGCAAACTTTCCTACAATGGCAACCTAAAATGGAAATGAGCTGAATGCCTTCAATGAAAATCATGATGTGGCTTTATGTCTCACACTTTCTCTGTAATATGTGACATTACCCAGACCTCTGCTTCTGCATTTATAACACTAATAAGGAAGCTGTAAAGCAAGGAAAAAAGTCTTATGAAATGTGCTGTCAATGATTATATAAACAGCAAGTGCTTGCCACATGGCAGCCAAGATATTTTGTTGTACATATATAGTGCTTTGTGTGCACAGCAGGGACTTGAAACAGGAAACAAAATGGCACAACTTAGAGTTTTTCTGCAGAAGCTCTGCTTCAACTGTAAAATTGATCCTAAAGAGTTACTTATGTTAATGAACTGTCAAGGAATTTCCAGGTAAGAGAAAATTCTTATTTTTTAATTTTTTTAAAAAATTTTTATTTTAGATTTGGCTTTTAAGAAAAGCAAAAATTATTTAGAAATTACTCCTCCTGGTATTGAAATACAAAATATAATTTCCAGAATAAGTTGAGCAGACTTAATATAATTGCAGACCAGATTTCTCCCTAACTCACATTTTGAAATCTAAAGTTTTTTGCCAGAAATTAATTGTGGGCTAGATGTTGGCTTTGTGGAGCATTCTGTCCTAACTGAATTCAGAAACTGAAAGGAAGTCCTGGCAGAAGTGACTTTCCTAAAGTTGAACCTGAAGTTTGTGTATTTTTAGTTGTTCTTGCCATCTTGTTGGGTTGTTATCCTGGCATGGTTGTGCAGAAACTGTTATGACAATATTTGGAACCAAGTCAAGATATTCTAGCTAAAAAAGAAGAGGCTTGCTGCTTCCTCAGTGGGTGGAGAAATAAATTTGCATGGATCAGTAAGGATGGCAGTAATTAACATAAGCCTTCTCTAAGCTTATACAGAAGTTCTTTAACTCGTTTTGATGGATATTCAGGTGTAAGGCAGTACACATCCAAATGTTGTGGATTGGGAGAATCAGAGCTCATAAGAGCAATACTTAGGAAACAGAGTGGCAAATATGAAATGCACAAAATTGTACTGGGGACCATGGTGGGAGTCACAAAAGTGAACCATAATATTCTTTATCACTCACATTGGTTACTGAGTTGCAGCAACAATTTAATGTTGTTTTTCAGGATATTCTTATTAGACCAGTGTGTGTTGGTAAGACAAGAACAATGTTCTGGCTCTGATTAAAATGAGAAAATAATGAAGAGTATATTGAAGGGGCCATTTTGTCTCTGTGATTGTTATTGCTTTGAAAATGCAAATATGAAAAGAATTTATTGCAATTAAATTGAAGGAGTAGTAACCTAAAAGAAGCTTAATTTTTTTTTTAGGGTGGAAATCAACTAAATTAGGAATTTTCCAAAATAGAGGAAGCAGACAAGAAACTTTAAAATTTAGTAGTGTATTTACAGCTGACTAATAATATTTAGCTTGAAAAACATCACCCGCCTTATAGATCTGTAACCCTAATTACAAATATTTGTTAAATTTGTTTTCAAACACACATTCTGTTTATTCCAAAATGCAGCAGAGGGGATCAAAATAAATTAACAGTTATTTCAGAAGAATGTGTAACAAAGTTCTTGACTCTTCCACTCAACTGCCAAAACAATTTTAGGATTAAAAAAGGCATTGCATGTTATCATGTGTAAGCTTTGTTACAATTGAGGTATGCTCAGAGAATCACTGAGTTGTAAGGGTTGGAAGGGACTTCTGGAGATCATCTAGTCCAAGCTCCGGCCAAAATAGAGTCACCTAGAGCAGATGATACAGGAATGTGTCCAGATGGGTTTGGAATGGCTCCAGAGAGGGAGACTCCACAACCCTCCTGGGCAGCCTGTTCCAGTTCTCTGCAACCCTCAGTGTGAAGAAGTTCTTCCTCATGTTGAGTTAGAACTTCTTATTTCTCTGTTTATGACTATTGCTCCTTGTCCTGTCACTGGGCACCACTGAAAAGAGAATGGCATCATCCTCTTGGCACCCACCTTAGAGATATTTATATGTATTAATAAGATCCCCTCTCAGTGTTCTCCAGACTAAACAGGCCCAGCTCCTGCAGTCTCTCCTCATAAGCTCCAGACCCCCATCATCGCTGTGGCCTCCCCTGGACCCTCTCTAGCAGGTCTTTGCCTTCCTGAACTGTGGAGATCAGAACTGGACACAGCACTCCAGACGTGGCCTCACTAGGGCTGAGTGGAGGGGCAGGATCACCTCCCTCAACCTGCTGGCCACACTCTTCCCATTGCACTCCAGACTACCATTGGTCCTCCTGGCCACAAGGGCACTGTTGGCTCATTGTCAATTCTCACCCTCCAGGTTCACCAGGTCCTTCTCCACAGAGCCACTTCCAGGAGGTCAGCCTGAGACTGTGCTGGCACTTGGGGTTATTCCTCTCCACATGCAGGATCCTGATTTGCCTTCTCTGAACCTCATTAGGTTTCTTTCTGCCCAACTTTCCAGCCTACCAAGGTCCAGCTCAATGGTAGCAGAGCCTTCAGGCATATCAACCCCCCCCCCAGCTTCTCATCATTTGCAAACTTGCTGAGGGCACGTTCTATCCCTTTGTCCACATTGCTGATAAAAAAGTTAAGACTGGTGCCAGTATTGATCCCTGGGGAACACCACTGACTACAGGCTTCCAGCTGGATCCTGCTCAGCTGATCACAACCCTCTGAATTCTGCCATTCAGCCAATTCTTGATCCATCTCACTGTCCATTCATCTGATCCACAATTTCTGAGCTTATCCATGATGTTATTATGGGAAACAAAGTCAAAAGCCTTGCTGGAGTTGAAACAGACCACATCAGCTATCCTCCCCTCATTGACCCATCCTGTCATGCCATCATAGGAGAGTACCAGATTGGTCACCATCCACAGAAGACAGTTTTCTGCCAGAAATCCAGATGAAAAAGCATAAAAACATTTCCCTACTTTTATACATCAAGTGAACAGCTCCGCAGTTTTTGCATGTCTCAAAGAAAAGTGGTGGATAGAAACTTTTAATGACTGAATACTAAATGTTTCCCTAGTTTAGTATATGATCACTGTGATGTAGTCTAGTACTTAAAGACTGAGATATGATAAAGAATTGATGTGCAGTTAGTGGGACACCTATATATAGCTCTTACCTAAAAGCACATAACAGCGAAGCAAGGGGAGTGTATCCCCTTAGCGGTATGCATTAGCTCTCATTGACTTCACACTCTGACTTCAGAAAACATAATCACTTTGACCTGATTTAGCCCCCTTTTCTTCTAGAAAAAAACTCACATACTTTTCGGAAACACACAGGCAATGTTCAGTCTTTGCAGAACTACTGATGGATTCTTTTGAAGAGGAATGCAATGTTCATGGTCTTGCCATGGGAAACTGCCATCTGGCCTGTCCTGTCACTTGGGCATCCTTACAATTTCTGAAAGATTTTAGAATTTATGATATTCATTCTTATCAATGAAATGCCGCAGTTGCAGGACTGAAAAGAATATTTCTTGTTTAGAGTTTGGGGTGAGTGGAGATGTGCAAGATATGCACTATTTAAAGGCTGAGTGTCAAGTGAAATTAATATAGTGCTACTTACAAAGAGGTTTATGATTTAAAGAAAGATATTTAAAATTGTAAAATTACAAAAATTGAAAAAAAAAACCTTCTAATACTTGAGTCATGTATTTGACAGTGGTAGATAGATATATTTTGGCAAATGCAGTTATTCAGAGTACTCTGTTTTCCAGCAATAACACCATGATGTCACGTCCTTCTGGCTGGGTAGTTGCACACACATAGCTTCTCTACTGATATTTTATGTTGGAGTCCTACTGTGGAGGTTGGACTGGCTGGGACGGACAGTGAGTTGACCTTGGCCAGCTATGAGGTCGGCATTAATCTGAGGCCATGGGAAATGGAGCGTTAAGAAGGGAAGCATCTAGTTAGGTGAGAAGAATGGAATCATGGGAAAGGGTATGTAAATATGTTCATGCCAAATAAAGTTATGTTTTGAGTTCTTGTCTAGGATTGGCTAATAGTGTTTGACATGTATGATAATGTTCTGAATTCTTGTTGTTCATTAGTTCCCTGCCCCCAGATCGCCCTGTACATATTGTTACGTTTACACCGTTGTTCTGTCTTTTGAGGTTGCCCCATACTGCATTTGGCTTGTGTTCCTTTGTTGACTCTGGCTGTTTATTAAAGTTGTTTTTTTGGGCTACTCAGTTGTTCCCATCCCTATTCTTCAATTGCCAATCTGGCTGGTCTGGTCTTGTTTCGCATCGCCGGTGACATCCTACGGTCCATTAGACTTTTCTCTACTCATTGCATTATCAAAATAATACAAAAAATATTTCACCATTTGCTTTGTGATTTCAGGCTTTTCCTGTGGATCTTAGATTCTTCTACCTCCTGTTGAATTCTGGAGGGCTGCTCTTACCTTGCTTTGGTGATTTATTGAAGTATGAATAAAGCAATGAAAATGCTCTATTAAGGACTTGCCTCCACTTCATGAATATTGCAGCATAGAATATATTGTGTCCTAAAGCCCACAGTCCATTCTCCAGTAAGAAACAGTTTCTGCAGCTGCTTATATGAAGAAGTGCTACTGTTAAACCAACTGATGTACTTTTATATTTCTACGTTTCTAAAATGCAATTTGTCAGATGAAAACAGCTTGGCCAGCAGCCTGTGCGGCATCAGTTTTCTGTGGGTTATCTCTCTGTGCTCTGAAGATGATAGCATAGTTGCTGCTGGTGAAGTATTTGGATGATACTTTGTAGGCATGACCAAAGTATGAGGTAATTTTCTTCTTATTATTTTTTTTTTAAGGGAAGTTTCACTTGCTGTTAACTTATAAACTTTGCCTTGCCTGGCACTCCCAGTGCAGAGGTTGCCTCTGCTGGGAAGGACCCTGTGAGGTACAACACAGCCTCATTTGACATGAGTGTCTATGGAGAGGTGTAAAGTATGTGCAGGGTATCCTGAAGAATAGTCTCAAAGAGTAACTGCATGGAAGGAATAAATGATCCTTAAGGTGTCTTACTGCTCCACTTGGTATATCTCGGGTATCTTAGGTATATTACTCTTTTGTTGGGGTGTTTTTTGAAGTTTTTTATTAAGTTCTTGTCAGAGTAAGTTACTTGCTCTGAATGACTTTGAATCCCAGATTCTTTCTTCTATGTGATACAACACCGTTTTTCAAATTCTTGTATTGTATATTGTGTAGAAATATCTATCATAGGCCAGGGTGGATGGGGCTCTGAACAACCTGGTCTAATGCAAGGTGTCCCTGCCCATGGCAGGGTGGTGTTGGAACTAGTGGATCTGTGGGGTCCCTTCCAACCCAAGCCTTTCTGTGGTTTGGTGATAGTATCAAACATCAAAAGGATCATATCAAAAGGAACAATTTTAATTTTTTGTAACAGAAAAATGGGAATCATAACATTTTGCTATTAATGACAACTATAAATATTTTTAAAGCATTATGAGTTTGCCTCATAATATAAAGTAGTATGAATAGTAGGTAGTCATATTTTGTAGGGCAAAATGCAAATTAAGATTCTGTAATATATATAAGACATACTAAATATTAGTGGAAATGGAGTTTTTTGTGGCATTTGTGTAACTTATAAAGTCAGGCAATGTGTGTGATACAGCTTTTCTTTTGCAATTTAATACAGTGTAACTGTTTCTCTCATGAGACACTAAATAAAATGGAAGTATATACACTGTATGTAGGGGCCATTCCTTTTTGAACTGAAGCAGTGTAATTATTGATTAAAGTTTATTGCATCTCCTAATTCAAGAAAAAAATTTGCTTAATTGCATTGTAAGTGGCTCTCCCTATTTTATCTTGCTTATGTAAGATGCAGGCAAACATTTATTAGTGTTTGGGGGTTTTTTATTCCCCTGTATCAGCAATGTTTTCAAACATAGTCCAGTAAAGCAGAGATAAATGTATCCTGTACAGCAATAACATTGTGAAATTTGAATAGAGAAAGAAAAACATACACATTTCTTTACGTGAAGTTCTGCAAATTAAATTAAAATTTATATTTTTTCTTTTTCTAAAAAATTGGGTATTTGATATATATCTAAAACTTTGCTGTATGACAGTGTTTTTTTCCTGTGAGCTGATTTCTACAGTGACTGTCCTTGACCAAATCAGAAAATGAATTTGATTTCTCTAATGCAAAAAGTAATTGGATTTCTCTTTATGAAATGCATCCCTTTAATGACTGTCTCTACTTCAGCCAATTTAGCTGCAACTGACCTGGCACTGATCTGGTGATACGACTTTAAATAAACACCAAAGTTAGGAGATGAAAGACCAACTATTTGATATCAGAAAGAACATTTCCTGCCTCATCTTGCCATTTTCCTCAAAAAATATCTCCCTCTCAAATGTCATTCTTATGAAACATGCTCCTATAGTAATTGGTCATAGAGCTGCAAATTGCATCCTTCTCCCAAATATAATAATTTCCCAGAAAGCATCTGGAGAAACTATTTTGAAACTTGAAGAGAGCCTCTTGAAATATCTGTTCTTCTTTGCAAATATTAGTTACTATGTAGATGCTTCCTAAGAGGAAAGAAAAAGTGTTGCTAAAGTAGTGAATTAAATCTTTACAGAGGTGTTGTTCAGCATTAAATATTTATTGAAATATTTATTTAGATAATTGGAACCTTATAAAAAAGTATTATAGCTTGCTGATCGGAGAAAAGATTTACTTGCATAAAACAGTTATTAAAGGTGGTATTTTTAAGATATCTGTTCTCTGTTAAGGTTAGGTTTAATGGAATAATGAAATTCTAGAATGTGCATTTCTATTTATTTAACATAGTCATTATCCTGTGGACCCAGCCCAAACTAATGCACTGAGCACTTTTAACCACAAATGGACTCGAAGCCAAAATTCAACAGTTGAGTCCATTTTTAATTTATTCATTGGCCACGTGGTTTTTTGATAAACACTCTTAATGATGTTGATTGAAAATGGTAGCTTGCACTCTGGATGATAAACTGGATTTTAAAACATCTGTGAAATTTTATCTTCAGTTTGAAGTTATTTCCTTCTGAAACCTTAAGATTTATTTTCATTTTGATCAAAACACATAGTAATTTCCCACTCTGTACTGATAACAGTGAGATAAAATTTGGTTTACTTATCTGCATTTTGAAGGAGGTGGTCACCTCCATTTCCTTTATCTGATCAATTATTTCTTAAATCTTTACAAATGGATAGGTTTTCCACTCTGGATCTTTTGCACAACAGAATTTGTGTGTTTATTGTGATATAACTTTTAGTGCTTTTTAGTACAGTTAATTTGAAGTAAATAGTTATGAAAACACAGCTTCCCAAAGAAGCAGGTGCCTGAGGGGTATTCACCTCCCTCAGTGAGCTGAAAGTCATTTTTAATACTTTCATGTACCACCCAGAAATACTGCATACATATGAGTCTCTGGACAGAGAAACAGATGGTCTCTTTAGATAGGAATTATGAAAATGAGAATAAATATTTCATACTTTTAAAAATTTTTGCAAGTTTTAAGGGTTTTTTTTTCTGTTGCCTGACCCAAGTATGCTTTTTATACTGATAGCAGGAACTGAGAGGCCATTATAAGTGTTAAATAGTGCTTAATTCACAAGCTTCCACTCCCTAGCTGCAGTTCTGATTTCCAGAGTGGAAATTCTGCTGATGCTGCTCTCAGGAAAGTGGTTCCCCTCTCCCAGATAGGGTCAGAAAGCCTCACAGCCACAGGGAAATGTAACTCACGTCCAGTAGGTTGCTGTACCTTTTAGACTGGTTCCTCTTACCTTTTTATCTTTGGATCTCTACAGGTTTCATTGTTTCTCAGGGAGTTGCATGCACTTCTACAGGCAGAATATGTAGCTCAATATTTGTTATCTTGATTGCAAATAACACTGGACATACTATTAGTCTACTGTCTGTTATCATTATCAGAACTGATGCAAGTGTGCCACACATAAAATAAAAATGTTCCGAAAGTCATTGCTGGTACTGCCTTTTGTAACATCAGTGTAACTCTCTACTATTTCTTCTTTCTCTATAGGTCACAGATATGATGCTTCAGGACAAACCCTACCCAGACTGGGGCAAGTCTGCCAGAGCTTTCTGGAAGAAAGGAAACATTAGGATCATTTTGTTCTGGTAGGAAAATAGTAAAATCAAATTAACAAACTTTTTATAGAACATCAAAAAACATACATTCTATGACCGTCTGTGGCAGAAACAGATATGATTAAAAAAAAAAAGGTAGATCTGGTCTAACAAAAAATTAAACATTGCAAAAATGGTACATGAGTGAGGAATTCCTAATCAAAATAGTTGGTGTAGAAATATAATTTTAAAATTGAATTATATCGTCTCTTTTATTCTGTTTTGACACTTTATAATTGAGTTGCAAAACTTTTTGCTATATGTGATAATATATGGGTGTCCCACTGTAATTCCTTGTAATAAAGTAGATATTTGACCTTCCTTTTGTGGCCATGAAATTAATTTTAGCAATTCCTTGAATTACCACATGAATAGGATTTAAAATGTCACATCAGTCTCAGATGATTAAGAAAAATATTAAAAATCAATGCAAAAAGTTGCGAGGGTTAAGAGTTTATCTCACCTCAAATGTAGCCTCTTCCAGATAAATTCCAGACAAATGTAACCATTGGAACAGAACACAAATTATGACAGGAAAAATAGAACATGGAGAATATCTATTCTAAGATGCAGTCCGAAGACCTTACAGCTGAAGATTTAAGAAACAGCAAAGATTTTTTTCAATTACATCAGAACTGGAAAAACTCATAAAAATATCATCAGACCTGCTCTTTCTAAAAGAACAGATTTCAAAAGAACACTTACAGAGAAGTTGAAAGATTTATTTGTATGGAGTCTCCTACAGAAAGTGCAATAAGGTATCTTGCACTTTAAAGGAGTAAAAACAAGCTGTTACATTCAGTAAAGGCAATAAAGGAAATAATAAGAGAAATTTGACAAGAAAGCAGAATCCGATGGCAGATTGGCTACACCCAAACTTTATAAGGAACTGAAGGAGTTGAGCTGATGCAAGTTTTATTAGCACGTAATTGTCTGTTGAAAAATTGAATATTAAAATTCGGATATTTGCTTTGCTTTTTCTGCCTTTTTTTTTTCCAGCACACTAACATTACCCTACCAGCCTGTAAGTCCGAGTTCAGTTTTAGCTACATGGATTGAATATATTATATAATTATATATTATG
>WAAE01026912.1:0-14545 GCA_013400495.1 Nicator chloris | reverse complement strand
ATTCAGTACAGTAGAAATTAATGGAATGTAAACGACTTTACTTGCATTCATTTCAAAATTTGTGTATTTCATGCTCTGTATGTTTGATTTATGAGGCACATAGTAAAGGTTATGGAATACAGAAAGTAAATCAGAAAGGCTGCTTCTGTTGTTAGCAAGCTAGGAAATAGAATGGGTAAGGAAAAAATTATAAGAGCATTTTTAAGCATGCTTTAGATTCACAAGACTTGGCTTTAAACCCCAGGGTATTTTTTTCTACTAATTCAGGACAGTAATGTTGACAGTATCTACTGTATATTACAGCATTACAAAGCACAGGAAAGTGTATAACAGTAATTGCATTTTTGAGATGCCTATACTGAGTTTAACTAACCTCTTGAAATGTGTCAGGTCTTGAAGAACTGATGACACAGGAAGAGAAGGCTAAACTTTATGCAGCAATTGGATATAGTGAAACAGCTGTGGATCCAACCCTTCCAAAATCAGTAAGTCATAGCTGACTATATGATAGCAAACACTTGGTAGCTTTATCTACTAATACAGATCTATAAAGATGTTAGGAAATCACTTCTAAATTACTTGAAGCTCTGTCTGTATATTTGAATGCTGTTCTGATACCTTTTAATGAAGATACTGCATCCTGGTTTTCTGTGTAACAGAGTGTCCTTAGATGCAGTTTCAATACAGTGATTATAAAGCTGACTTTTGGATATTCTGAAATAGTAAAGAATAAATTTTTGCTTACTGGAACAAGAATAAGATCATAGATGTAGTATATTGTAGTTTAAATATTGAAGTGTATTTATATATTATCTTAATAAATCCAAAAGCTTTTAAAGAAAATGCACTAGGGAATCTTAATGAAGGATCAGGAAGTGCACTGGAATCTAAAATATGAATGATAGTAGATGAGGTAGAAGTGATTATATAAAGAAAGAGGTGATTAAAGGATTGTAACGGGAAAGAGCAACATTTTGAACCGTTCGGAAATAGTCGGAGAAATCATCTTACTATAGATACCAAGGATGATATTATGAACTACTTTCTAATTCTTTATCAGAGGATCTTTATCACAAAAATATCAAAGACTCATGTTTGTGAGGATACTCTACTCTTTAGGTTAGCCCTGCCTCTTCATGGACTTTTTACACCAGCTATGATACAATCTACAAGCCTAGGTGTAGCTTTCATCTCTTTGTAAACTGTATCCAGATGTATATTAATGTATTTATACTCCTGTGTTGTTTTTCTGATGTATCTAGTACGAAGCCATGAAGTTCTCTGTGAACTTATTAAGCATGTCGGTATCAATAAGAGAAAACAAGCAAACTCCTAAGCTAATAGAAGTTGCATTAGCTGACTTGAGTACAGTATTTACCCAACGACCAGGTGCACAAGCAATAAGGTGAGCTTTCTCTGTGAAACTCATTTTGCGTTTTGTGAAATGATGATTACTAGTAGACATTTTAAGACTGTGTTATGGTATTTAAGTGTCATTTCTTGTGGAGTTTGGAGTGGAATCATTCTGTGGCTCAAGGGATGAATCATGGATATTCTTTCCATGATTGAATTCTCTGTATCTTCAGAGCTTTTTGTGCTAATATGGATATATTTTTTTTTTTTTTCAGTTTGTCATTGTTATGTGCAAACAATCCAGGTACTAACTTATTTGCTTTGAAAAGTGACTGTTAAGTTTCCTTTTGAAACTTAACCTGAGCAAGGTGATCTTGCAACCACTTGTTTGTGGGCATTTAACATGACTGAAAAGTTCTTGTGTTCCTAGTTCACTTTTAGATTTGTGGAAGAAAGATGTAACTGTTGTTTTTTTGTGTGAGAGCACAGTAGGTGGTGAAAAGCATCTACTGAAATATTTCAATTTTATTTCAAATGCAATGACTTAAAAATTGTGGGACAAGGTAACCCTTCTGTTTAAAACCTCATTCCTTCTACTTTGAGATACATAATTCATGTGTGATATTAAGATACTATTGATCTTGCTTATTTTTATGCATAGTTTTTTTTAAAGTTTTGTTTCTGTGTTTTCTGTTGGTACTCTTGTGCATCTAAATGGCCCTGACAATGCTATTGTACTAAGAAAAAGGGAAAAAATACTACATTTTTTGCAGTGAAATATTTTTCTTAGAGTGTTGGGAGATAAAAATCTACAACTGAGAGCTGTTACAGAGGTGGATAGTGTATTGAAAAAAATAGAAAAATCCAAGATGCGGAGTACCTCTTGGAGTAATTAGACTATTTATCTTTGTTTCTTTCATTTCTCTGCACCAGAACCCTTTTCTCTCCACTATATGTCTGTTTCCTGCTATAAATATACCTTCTAATTCCTGAGGTCATACTAAAGAATTCCCATTTGTATCTCTTACCTACCCTGACACCTGTCTTCATGAACAGTGTATGAAGGAAATAACTTGGATGCCCTTTTGTATTTAGAGAGGGGCAGCTAATAGACACAAAGGATAATGAAATGGAAAACAGTTAACACATGGATGTATATATTAAATCCTTAGAATAAGCAATTTAGAGTTAGGGTAGAAATGTATTGTAGTGGTTTGTGTTTTGTTTTCTCCATCTAATTTTTGATACTCTTACCATCTAATTATACTTAGGCAGATGGATATTGCATCTGAACAGTCTGCTTACATGTCTTTACAGGTTTGAAACAAAAATTACCTCACTTGAAGTTACAGGCGTGTCTCAAGAAAAGTGTACACCCCGTCTCCTGTCTTCTCGAACAGTCTATTCGGATGAGAGTACCTCACTTTTAAGTATAATGTTTGAGACTAATCCTTTGGATGAGAAAGCAGATCAGAGGATTAGAATAGAGTCACAACCACTGGAAATAGTATATGATGCAGTAAGTAAATATTTGAATAAGCTGTAAATTGCCAGAAATCCTACTTAATAGTAAATTTACCCTATTTTTTTAACAGGTGACTGTAAATAGCTTAGTGGATTTCTTCAGACCTCCGAAAGATGTACATTTAGAGCAATTGACATCAGCAACTCTGATGAAACTTGAAGAATTCCGTGAAAAAACATCAACAGGCAAGTGCTGCGTGCTCATCTGGTGGCACAGTCAGACAAATTTTAGATTATAGGAGTGTTGAAACTCTGTCTTTCCCTATGGAAATGTGTGTGTCCAAGTCATAGCTTCTGAACATACTACCTAAATAAGTTGAATTATTCAATCTCATTGCAATGTGTTTATACTAAGTATTGAATAATTCTATTTTTGTATCTTTTTTAACTTTAGCTGTTTCTGCTTACTTGTAGAAAATGCTCCGAAGCCACAGACAGTCTTTCAGTATTTTTAGTCCATTAAGAGTTAAAAGAGTTTGTTACATCTTCTGTTTTGTTCATATGATATGTAAAAGGCCTTAGTTATTTAATACTCCTCAAATACAGATTCTGAGATAATAGTCATCTAAGGTAACCTCTAAATCCTTTTCAGATTTCTTGTTTTTCAGGACATTATACCTTCATATAGGCGTTTTCAATTTTCTGACTTCCTTGATGAATATTGATTTTGGTTTGGGCTGACTCAGTTCAAGTTATATAAACTGTATTTTTCTGCCTTCCAGCTGCTCAGTTTTACAGCCGTTTCACTAGTTTTCATTTCATCCTGTTTATCTCTAGAGATCTCATATTTTAAGACATGAATGCAAATGCTGAGTACCGTGAAGACTAACACTGAGATCTGTGGAATTAATTTGTTCCAGTAAGGATGTCTGAGGCTTTTTGAATCAGAGATGTGTCCAACACAGTGTTCTGTCTTTGTGGATGGGAGTGGATGCTGAGGGAAGATTTCATATATAAATTATTTTTAAAAGGAAAAACCCAAACAGTGGATATTTTCTAAAACCTCTTTTAATTTTATAACCTGTTAATAATTAAGTTGTAAATATAAAAAAATCTGAATACTCAAGTGATAAAGATTAAAGAAAACTCAAGCAAAATGTTTAATTGCTTTTATCAGGATAGTATTGGGAGGGAAATCAAACATCAATACTATTTTTATTCATTAGTTCATCTTTGAGTGAACCCTTTAATTAAGGACTAATACCAGATTAATCAGAATTAGGTGGATCAGCTTGCTTGTATTTTCTTTCAGAAATTTCTTGAGCATTATTGAGTATATTGATCCAATATTTCATTGTTCATTTCTGAGATAAAATTTTAAATTTGCTTAGATATAATATGCTTGATTCTCTGCTCATTAACACCAAATATAGTGATGTTGATAAAAATTAATTTTTTTGTGGAAATATGAAATAATGCTCTGTGTTTATTACAGTTTAAGCATATTGTTACCATAGAGGTATATCCAATACTGTTTGTACCCTCACAAGATGGCTGAGTTGCTCATAGCAACCTAAAACCTTGTTCCACTCACAAATGAAAAATTTAATGGGAATGTCTGTGTGGTACATTGCCTGTAAAATCTTGTCTGAGTCTTAGAGAATTGCCAGGGAAAAAAGATTTGATCTGAAGAATATTCTGTCGCAGGGGCCTATGCTAATGTCAGAGGTAGAATAAGAAAAATGAGAACATATAAATGTAATTAATATGTTCAGACCTGCAGTCCTCAAGAATGAGTTCTTAACACTTTTCTTTGAAGCAATGGAAGGTAGCTGGAAAATACAGAGGAACTGTGAACTGCAAAATTGAAGGAACCTGCTACACTGGAATAGTTAGGATATTCAGCACTAAAAGACATTACAAAAGCTTGGTTTACCAGAGCTCAGTTTATGGATTCCACTACATTTTCTTCCCAAATAAAAGAAACAAGAAAATATTTGCTTGACCTTTCTACATCACTCAAATTCAACTAAGCAGTGCAAGCTGAAAAAAATCTTACTCTTTTTATTGTTCTGAAACGTAGTTGCCATCCAGTTCTTTACTGACTAGCCTAGCTCTCCTGTGGCAGGACAGCCTTTGATAATGTAACCGTTTTAATTGTTTCCTTACCAGTGGATGTGTTGACTGTCATGTTGTCATCTTCATAAGTCAGTATCTCTACTTCTGTGATCATCAGCTTGTTGTAAGCGGTAAATATTTCATGAGTTGTGGCTGCATCATAAGGCAGTTTCCAGAGCTAACTTGAAGCAATACCATTCATTCCTCTTCACCTGACCAAAAAACGGAATTTGATCTCAAATCTTATGACTGTCTGATTTTGCCAACTAATTGCATGATTTTTAAACATAATTTTTGTAAGATTATATGTTTGTGTATCTTTGGTATCTCAAGATGTAGATAAAGTTTGTCAGGAGAGTTAGTGTAAACTTGCGTATCTCAGTATCAACAAACACAGTTTGACCAGTGTAGTTGGACGCTCCCAGTAAGAAATTCTAGAGCTATTAAATTTATGAATCTGTGGAACATAGTCGGTTAACTCAGTCATTTCAAAGCTGCAGTTCACATTCCAGCTCTTCTCATTTCATCTCTGCTCAGTGGGAAACTTTTTTGACTTTGCATATGTCATGTTCTTGTTTATACTTGTCAGTCAGCACTGTTGGCTATCGTGATTTCATCTACTTGATGCTTCTTTAAGGAGTGTCTATAATGAATGTTTCAGAAAAAATATGAGGAGCATATGTATCTTAGTTATCTAGCATACAGAGTTTATTTAAAATTAGACCTGATTTTCTTTTTATGACTTTCTTTTAATCCTGTAAGTTATGTATGAATTACTTTTGTTTGTTTATATTTAATAATTGTACTATTTTTTCAGGTTTGTTGTATATCATTGAAACCCAGAAAGTTCTTGACCTCAAAATAAACCTCATGGCTTCGTACATTATTGTTCCACAAAAAGGATTCTATGATCATACATCAAATTTACTACTTCTGGATCTTGGTAGTTTTAAAGTATGTATTTACCCAATGCAGTAATTTACCAAAAATAATAATTCAGCTTTTACCTGATTTAGAGTTCCTTAATTTGAATTTTATGGTAGTGACTAAGTAAAAGTAGCTCTTGCAGTTGATGTATTAGGTATGTATTTCAAAGTGCTTTCTAGTCAAGGCAGAAGTTACTGAACTCTTCTCAGTGGATATATTCAATGCAAAAGAATTGCTAGAAAATAGTCCTTCCCTAGTATGAAACTACTGTTAATACTTTGGACTGTTACATGGAAAATGTCTTAGTAACTTTTTACATTGCTTTATTATATAAAATAGTGAACTTTTTCTTATGTGACTAAATGGTATTCTTATTTTTCATATTATTATTACTTACCCTTTAATCACTGAATTTACTTTAAAATGAGAAAACTAAACATACTGGCAATTTTTAAGATCATTTTGATAAAATTTGAGATGTATGTTTGAGATCATGATTTATCTTTTTGACTTTTCCCTTGCGTGACATATGTCAAATTATAATTTATCACTATAAAATAGAAATTGACTTTGAAATAAAATAGAAGAGACTTTGTCCTTATTATTAGCAATCTTCTTACTCACTGATGAACTTGTGTTCTTCAGGATAAATGATCTTATATGTGTACAGGCAATTTACCTTTTGTTTACTTGTACCCTGAATAAGATTGATTCTGCTACTTACTATCTGTTTAGATTGCTGTCTGTTTTTTAGTAAAAATTTATTTCAAATCTTAAAATCGTGCTAAAGGGAGCAAGATTCATCTTCTGTGTAATTTCCATTTAATTACTTTCTTAACGTGTGATTTCAGTTAGAATTATAGAATGGTTGGGCTTGGAAGAGACCTTTAAATTTCATTGAGTTTAACCTCCTTGCAGTGAGCAGAGACATCTTTAACCAGATCAGGTTCCTCAGCCACTTGTCCATCCTTACCTTGAATGTTCCCAGGGGTGGGCATCCACCCCCTTTCTGGGCAGCTTGTGCCAGTGTTTTACCACTCCTATTGTAAGAAAATTCCTTATAAGTCTATATCTACTCTTAAAGTGTTACCCCTTAACAGAACAGGTCCTGGTAAAGTCTGTTACCGTCTGTCTTTTTGGCCCACTTCAAATACTGAAAGGCTGCTGAAAAGTCTCCTCAGAACCTTCTCTTCTTCAGGCTGAACAACATAAGCTCTCTCTGCCTTTTTCTTAGAGGAGATGCCTTCTGTCCCTCTGATCAGTTTTCTGGCCCTTCTCTGGACGTGCTCACACATGTTGCAGTACCCCAGGTGAGGAGCAGAGTAGAGAGGCAGAATCCTCCCTTGCCCTGCTGGCCACACTGCTTTGGATGCAGCCCAGGATATGCTTGGCTTCCTGGGCTGCAAGTGCACATTGCCAGGTGTCATCCAGCTTTTCATCCACCAGCACCCCCAGGCCCTACTCCGTGGAGCAACTCTCAATCCCGTTGTCAGCAGCCTATATTGATCACAGAACTACTGAATCACTTAGATTGGAAAAGACCTTTAGGATCATTGAGTCCAACCAGTAACCCAGTACTGCCAAGTCCACCACTAAATTATGTCCCTAAGCGCCATGTCTACATGGCTTCTAAATTCCTCCAGGGACAATGATTCAACCATGTCCCTGGGCAGCCTATTCCAGTGCTTGGTAAACTTTTCAGTGAATAAATTTGTCCTTATATCGATTTTAACCAGTCTACCATCCCTGGTACAGCTTGAGGCTGTTTCTGCATGTTCAGTTGCTTGTTTCTTGGGGTAAGAGACTAACTTCCCACCTATGTCCTCAAGACCTACAGACTCCTTTTGGGTAGTTTTAAGGTAGGGGCCATGCTCTGCCTGTTTTTCTCCAGACGAAAGAACTCCAGGTCTAGATCTGTGCTCTAGATCGCTCCCCAGCTGTGTTGCCGTCCTCTGGACATGTTCCAGCATAGCAATGTCTTTGTCGCTGTGAGGAGCCTCAAATAATGTATAGTATTCAAGGTGCAGCCTCACCAGTGCCAAGTACAGGTATACAATCCCTTCCCTTGTTCTGCTGGCCGCAGTATTGCTTTTGGCCACCTGGGCACTCACTGGCTCACATTCAGACGGCTGTCAGTCAGCTCAACCTGCTGCCCTCCTTCCTGAGCTATGTCACTAAGCAGAGGGATTCTCTGCCTGGGCACACTTCTCACAGGTGTAATCACTGCTTCTGTCTGGTGTTGGCATAAGAACTGGTCACATCCTGCAGCCTGGCACCTGGATGGCAGCGTGTTCCCGCCAGAGGTCTGATCAGGTGCATCAGTCATGGTGGTACCATGCTTTGGTAACAGGGGCTGCCCCAGTCCAAGTGCAGAAACATGCAATAGGTCATGTTTAAAAAGAATGTGTTGGATTGCTTCAGAAATTAGAATTAGTGAAGAAGATTGCTCTGTAGATACTAAGAATTATGTGATCAGGCAGTAAATCCAGGTTATTTCAGTGATAATTTCACCAGCTCTTCTGAATGTTGGTCATTTGTAGGCAGTTTGTAGACTTGACAACTTTGTAGTTGTTCGTGTGCTTGAGACAGCCTTCTGGATGTAATCCTAGTTTTAATAGCCCACTTCCTTTTCCATCCATACAAGATCACCCGTGGAAGGATTACATAGAATAAATTTCAAAATCAGACTTCAGTGTGTCTTTGAGATCTTTTACCTGAACGGGATGAGTAGTTCTTGTAGTGAATGTGACTCCTAGATTGGTTCCTCTGATTTAATAGAAATTAGAAATACCATAAGAGAAAATTGTTTCCTCTCAGGATATGATTAGTAATTCTGTATTCACTTTGAGTGACATACATTTAAGCGAGAGGTGGGTTGTTTGTTGAATGACTATGTTTAACACAAAACAAATAGTCTTCTTCCCGCAGTTGCATACTGGAAAAGATGAAGCCCCAGGAGGAAAAATGGCATGTAAAATTAAAACTGTCTCAGTAGATAAATAGGATTATTAATTTAGTAATTCTGAAATTACTAAATTAAGTAATTTTTAACATAAAAGTAATTTTTAACATAAAAGTTAGAAGGAACTTACAGTCCAGCAGTACTGAAAAATAAGTGCCATCTCTTAGATGCTAGTTTTTAAACCTCTTTCAGTTCTTTTGAATGTTACCTGGGTTTGACGAAACCAGATATGAGTCCAAAATTGTTAGACATACAAGGATGAGGACAGACACATTTCATCAGAGATGAACATCAGAGAGAGCACATACAAATGTGAAATACCAGAGAAGTGTGGGTGTCCCAAAGCTGAATCAAAGGAATATTGACTGATATTAAAGGAAGGACATTGATGATGAACAGTCCAAATCCTCTTTTATCCTCTAATGTGTTGCAACTGAATTCAGCAGGGTTCAGAAATAAATTTCATGTCTCTGAGTTGTTTAATGCAGTAATATTTTATATATAAAAATTCTGAATTATTATTCTACTGATTACAAAGGATTTGAGACTTTATACTTTGGAGTATAAGCCACTTATTAAAGAAAATTATTCTGTACAGGGTATATAGTATATTTTAATTCACTTGTTGTTTGTTTCTTTGAGGAAGAAATGGTGTTAATACTCTGTTTTTTGTTTTGATGCAAGCTAGGAATTTTAGTTATTTGCTGTGCTGTGATAGTTGTAAGACTGATCTATAGTGAGAACTGAATCATTTGTTGTGGTAGGAACAAGTATTTGTAGAATTAGTGCTTTGAGTATTTCTGAAATTGATTTATGCTTTTTTTTTGTTTTTTATCTGTTTTAAGATGAGAAGCAAAAGTCGTTCTGATTTATCAGAAATCAAAGTAGGACAAACCTCTATTGAAGATATAATGTCAAGAGCATATGACAGTTTTGATGTCCACCTCAGCAGTATGCAGTTACTGTACAGCAAACATGGTAAGTATTCATGAAAGTAATCTTTCTTTATATGACTAAATATAATGTGATGGTGGTTGTGCTTCATATTTTTAGCTGAAGCAGTGGAGAATCTTCTGGAATGTATATCTTCAAACATAAATGTTCTAAATTCAGTACTATGAACATGTTACAAATTTCCAAAACATACCTTTAGGACGTAAATTCCAATCCTAGCAAATTTATAATAAATTCCTTTTGTTGAACACATCTCATTTGATTTGTTGCATAGTAAATGTAAGACTGTAATTACTTTGTTTATGGTATTTTCCTTCAGAGCCTTTGCTTTTCTGCAGATTTAAAGCAGAATCCACAAGTAGTTGTAGGTTTGATCATTTTTTTGAGGGTAAAGAAAGATAAGAATCAAACTACTTAAAGAATCTGAGTCAACTTACTTCAGTAAGGTATCAAAGGAAACTTTAGTATTTTGGGAACTAGCAACATAAATTCAGTCATAATCAGAGAAGTCTTAAGCATTTAATTCTTAATCCTTTGGTTCCAGGGGAGAATCTAGAGCCTAAGCTCCCAGTACCATGCGTGTAAAGAGTTGGGTCCTTAGAAGTGTACCCCATGGATGGGGTAGCTGTGTAGATGAGAATAGGAGAAATTATTAATTATTCTTGTATATCTGAAGTTCAGATTATGTATAAATACCTCTGTTGACAGAGGTGTAAAAGAGATTGTGATACCTGAATTTTAAGCAATATATACTAATATCAGATACTTGAATTCTGTGATGTGTACTGAGAAGGAATCTCTTTCAATGTTTAAAGTAGGTTTTCTCTACTCTTCCAGATGAGAACTGGCGAGAAGCTCGGAAGCTGAAAAATTCACCTCAGTGCATCTTGCAGCCCTTGGATGTAAAACTGGAGTTTAGCAGGGCTATGGTTCTTACAGATGCAAGAATGCCCAGGTGTGTATTTTTCCCAAGTATAAAATTTTATGATAAATGACTTTTTTGAGGGGAAAAAGAGGAAAAAAATAAGAATCTGTTCATACCTGTGCACTTTTGTGTTGTCTGTATGCAAATCTTGGAAGTAAAATACATTTATCTAGAAAAATAGAAAATAAATTAAAACAAAGTTGTCAGATACTGAAAAGCAAATAGAATGTTATAGTAGTATTTTTAACATATTTAAAGATTTTTATTAGAGATATTCCTGCTTCTTCTAATTCAGTCTTCCTGAATATTATTTCCTGAATACATTTATCTAGAAAAATAGAAAATAAATTAAAACAAAGTTGTCAGATACTGAAAAGCAAATAGAATGTTATAGTAGTATTTTTAACATATTTAAAGATTTTTATTAGAGATATTCCTGCTTCTTCTAATTCAGTCTTCCTGAATATTATTTCCTGAATACATTTATCTAGAAAAATAGAAAATAAATTAAAACAAAGTTGTCAGATACTGAAAAGCAAATAGAATGTTATAGTAGTATTTTTAACATATTTAAAGATTTTTATTAGAGATATTCCTGCTTCTTCTAATTCAGCTACATTTCAGTTCTCATTGAAAATACCAAGGAGCTAAAAATCTAAACTTAAAATCACTTCTATAAATATCGAAAAATATTTTGAAAAGTAATGTGCTGTCATACTCCCTCTCTTTTGACTTGGCTTATTACTGTAGTTATTTACATGCTATGGATCTCTTCTCCAAGAAACAGGTCTTAATGCCTTGAGTTTGCACTTAGGGTTGTTTAGCAAAATCTTGTTATGGAAATTGTACCAATCAGAAGAAAATAACTAGTACTGTTAATAAGGATCAGTGATTGCATGGTGTAATGCTGCCACCTTCTGGAAACCTGGGAGGCCAGATTCTGAATTTTGATGCTTATTAAACATCTTAATGTTTTCCCTCCTTACTTTTTTTTCTGTTGGTAAAGAAGGTCAAATAAGGGGAATGCAATTCACAGGAATAATTTTATATTAGAAAGTGAGATTTCATTTCTGTGGTCATATAACAGAATGATATGATTTTAATGTAGGTTTGTAATTCACATCTCTCAAACATTATACAGGTATAACCTGGATTAAGGAGCATCTTCTCTTAATGAGTACACATGTTGCAGTACTGCAATATTACCTAACTGTCTTGGCTACCAGGTGTGCTTTGGCAGTTAATGTGTCAAAACTGATTCTGGAAAATTTCTGCCTAATTTTTCTCTATATCACATTGGCCACAAATGATAAAAGTTAACTGTAGCTTTTGTGTCAGCAAGAATCCCCTAAACTGTAAATTTTAGTGTAGTAGAATGGGATATTATGCTCACATCAGTTACATAGATACAAAAATGTATTTTTAGCATAAATGTATCTATTCCTTTATATTTCAGTTTTTTAAAATATACTGGCATGTAAACCCAGTATTATATTTTTCCAGAGTTTTTAAATAAATATTTGGAACTGTCTGCATAGAACGGCATAGTTCAGTTGAGAAAAATGAATGGAAAGATGTTAATTTTACAGCAAAACCTAGTACCAGAATAGTTGTTTAATGTAGCAGATTGTTACAAATGAGTTCCTTAGTTTGGAAAGCCCCTGTTTTACATTTAGTCATCTGAAAAGCAGATGACTGGGTGTCTCTAGTTTTTGATCCTTTGATTGTGTGTCTTTCAGTGACCATTGAACTCATTTGAATTCCTTGCAATTTTGTTGTTCAAAACAGTAATGAATTTACTAGGCTTTGTCCTGACTTTGTTCAGAAAGGCAGATTTCTATGTTGCTTCCTTGAGGAGAATACTAATTTAGGTAATTTTGTTCATGACTGCTGTATAAAAGGCTTTTACTGTTCATCTGCGTTTTCATCTACTCATATTTCCTAATCCTTAGAATGGACTTTCATTCTGGTTGGATATGTATATCTGCATTTCTTTCAGTTCTGGGAATAGGATGCTCGTTATGGTTTCTGTTATTTCACACTTGGAAACACTTACACAATTCTGTTGTTTTATAGCCTGTGTAAGGTTTTATATATTTTTTGTGTGTGTTTTATCCTGTTGTATGGTTCCTCCATTTTCTGGAGGAGGTATCTGGGAGTCTGTCATATGGTTTTTGAAGGTGTATGAAGGAAGTATTAGGATAGCAATGTTAAGAGCATCCTATATAATAGTATTCATTATAAACACAGTAAAAATTGCAATGTGAAGGAATATCCCTATTTGCAGCTTTGATGGTGGCATTCTTTTGACATTTCTCTCTTGCTAAACACAACCAGACTGAACTTGAAGGAAGTTTCTGCACAGGTTTCCTCATCACTTGAAGCACTTAGCTTCTCTGTGCCTCAGTCTCTACTAATGGGGTGTGATTGATTCTCCATACATACGGAGGTTTTCCAAAACTTAAAAGCTATAGTTTAAAGAGCAGTGTAGAGAGCCCATATTATTTGCAGTTGTCGGCTTTGTATCTGCGGAGTGCCTTACTTCTAACTGTATGGGCTGTCTGTTGTACAAACTCTCATCAAAAATGTCTTAGCAATGTACACAAATATTTGTAGAGAGGTTTAAGTGCAATAAAAGTGAGATTTGCTCTTGTATATTTAATTGCTATTGCTTCTCCAACAACCGAGGAGCACACTAGAGATAGAGGTCCTTCAAACCTGGTAGTTACATATCTACCTTAATGCTCTCCATAATAGTAAAAGAATAAAAAGGAAAACAAAAGGGTCTAAAGCTCTCTTGGATAGAAATGGAATTAAGAATAAGAATAAGAAGTTTAGAATTAATCCTGTAAGTTTAAGGATGTGAAGAAATTCATAAACTGAAGAAAACTAGTTGCTGTCATAGTTTAACATGCACAACTTTGTGCTTCCTGAAGTGTCAGAAGCTGTTTTTTCAGATACTCTAATACTATCAAAGTTAGCTGAGAGGGATTGAAAATACGGAGCTTTTTGTTCTCACATCTTCTTCAGTCTTGTGTTTTATGTCACTTTGGAGAATCAGATGTGAGTTAAGCACATCGAAAGTGGAAGGAAGTAGCTTGTCTTATTCCTTACACACTATGCATTAAGCATCTTGTGCTGCCTGTTACCTATTGAACAGACCTTTCTCTGTTCTAACTAGAAGTTGTGATAAAAGCACAATATGTTCTCTGAGTAAATTTTCTCCTTACTTCTGTTACACTCACTTGTATGAGAAACTAAGTTGTGTTTTGTTTGAGTCTTTAAAAACTCGGTGTGTATGTTTGATGGGATTCTACTTATTTTTTTGCCCAAATCCTATTCAAGTACACTTAAAGTATGTTTTACTGTTTTCATTTTTAAAGGTGGTTATTTTATTCTTTTATATCCTGTATTGCTATATGTTTATTCCTTATTAAAGATCGAGACTACTGCCATAGTCTGCTTAACTATACATGAGTTCTAGGAAGTATTTTGTATCCTTTTTTTGATGTTTGGAGCCTTAATCATTCATATGCAAAAAACCCCTCCACCTTCTGTTCTGTAAAAGGTCAGTTATGTGATTTATTGTAAGTAATTAAATTAAATGCATGAACAACAGGGAGCAATTTCTGATTGTAAGGAAAATATGCCTTATGTAACCTAAAGAGGAGTGGTTGTTACTACTATTTGTAGTTCGGATCCACAAGACTTTATAGCAAATGGAAATATAAATTATGCTACTAAGTGGGTATTTGCTGATCAGGTAACTTTTCTGTGTGCAACAGAAGGGTTGCATATATATATATGCACATACATGTATAGACACATTACATGCAATGGTT